>JAAEAF010003620.1:115526-248639 GCA_011037195.1 Triatoma infestans | reverse complement strand
GAGGTGTGTAAATTAAATTAAGTAATGAGACTGATTTTCTAGTGTTCGATCTGGCAACACTGGAGACGCGGCACATGCGTGGTAGGGCAAGTAAACATCTGATACACGTCCAGTGCAAATTTGAAAATGCTAGAGTTGTTGCACTGTCCGTAGTGACTTTTTTTGTGGGCAAGGTTTTTTCAGTGCGTTTTAAAAATGAGTGACATCAATTACGAGCAACGTTGTGCTATCAGGTTTTGCTTCAGACTTGGGCACAGTGCAATGGAAACGTTTGAAAAACTGTGCCAGGCCTATGGAGACAATGTTTTGTCGAGAGCACAGGTTTTTAGGTGGTTTAAGTTGTTTGCAGAAGGAAGGGAATCAATTGAAGACGAGCCTCGCAGCGGAAGGCCTTCATCTTCAAGAACCGACGAAAATGTTGGCAGAATCCGCGATCTCGTGAGTTCAGATCGTCGTTTGACAGTCCGAATGATCGGCGAAGAGTTGAATTTGATTCACACACCGTTCATCAAATTTTGACTAATGAATTGTGGATGAGAAAAATTTGTGCAAAAATGGTTCCGAAAAATCTTTTACATTAATGAGTATTTGGCCAGTAATAACAATCCTGT
The DNA here is from genome assembly GCA_011037195.1 of Triatoma infestans. Classification (NCBI taxonomy): domain Eukaryota; kingdom Metazoa; phylum Arthropoda; class Insecta; order Hemiptera; family Reduviidae; genus Triatoma; species Triatoma infestans. The sequence continues at coordinate 248,028 of JAAEAF010003620.1, read as the reverse complement.
GGCTCCTCAGCCTCCTTATTCACCCGACTTGAGTCCATGTGACTTTTTTTTGTTCCCCAAATTGAAAAATCACCTCAAGGGACGTCATTTTGGAACATTGGAGAATATTCAAACAGCCGTAACCGACCAACTGAAGTCTATTCCAGTATCCGAGTTCCAGCACTGCTATGACGAATGGAAGAATCGTCTTCAGCGTTGTGTGGCTTCCCAAGGTAGTTACTTTGAAGGGGACAATGTTGAATTGTAATTTTATTTGAATAAAAAAAAGATAAAAAAATCAGTCTCATTACTTAATTTACACACCTCGTATATGTAAATAGTATAGCTCAAAAATGAAAAACCATAGAAAGTTGAAACTTGATATTCCGTTTAGATATCACCATGGGATCTGACAGTACGTTATCTGTCAACATTCTTCAACCAGAACAATTTACTAGTTTTTTGTTGTTTTTTTTTTTACTTTTTTGAGATTTTCTCAAAAATGACTCCACACATACAATTAGCTACAACTTTTATTTAAAACATTTGTCCAGGAAAATTCTTTTATGGGAAATTTCATGGGAGGGGTAGGGTTACGGTATACTCTAAAATTCTATTTCAGTTTATTACACAATTTTATCATTTAAATAATATTAATTAGAAATAATTATGTTGTTGAATTGAAAAAAAATCGGATTACCGGGATGTGCATTTTTACTAGGAAGTATTTTTTAATTTTTACGGTTTTCTTCATAAAAACCCCTATGATTTTCATTAAATTTTGATATTTTGAAAACTGGAGTAAGAGAAAGTGTGTGTGAGTATATCAATACAGATTTTATATTAAATAATAATATAATAATATTTATTTAATTTGTTTTGGAAGGATTCCATACAAAGAGTTGGCTTACAAAAACAAATATAAACAATTAACAAATAGAAATTACAAAAAAAGAACAAATACAAAATAATGATGTGCTGATACATGAGATATTATTAAAAACAGTTATAAATTAAATATACATAAAATAATAAGTGCAAACAATCAAATGCAGTACAGCCTTAATTAAACAATTCAAAGAAAGTAAATTAAATCAAATACTAGAAAACACACTGTTTAATACAAAAAAAAAAAAAAAATCTGGTGTGAAACACTCACACAACTTTCTCTTACTCCAGTACTCTAAATTATAATTGACAAATTTTATAGTTAGTGTACCAAATTTAATGAAATTCGTCGAAAAGTGAAAACACTGTCCAGTAAAACTGTCCGGTTTACTAATTTCTTGAAACTCGGAATTTGGGTCATATATTAATTTCTAGTTATTTCAATTTGGATGACAGAATTGTATAATCAACTGTGATAGCATTTTAAAGAAAAACATAACCCCCCTCCCCCAAAAGTCCCCTTAAATGAATTTATCAGGGGAAAAGTTTCAAATAAAAGTTGTAGCTCTTTATATGTATAGTTAACAACACTGGTTTAAAGAAAATCGTTGGAGCCATTTTCGAGAAAATACCAGAAAACTGAAAATTATATTTCAGTAAAAACGCACTTCCGGTTATCTATTTTTTTTCAAACTCGGAATTTCAACAACATATTTAATTCTAATTAACATTATTTAGATGACAGAATTGTCTAATATACTGAAACAGCAGTTAAGATGAAAACCTAAACCCCCCCCTCCCCAGAAGTGCCCTTAAATGAATTTTCCTGGAAAATGTTTCAAATAAAAGTTGTAGCTCTTTGTATGTGTAGTTGATATACAAGTTTAAAGAAAATCTTCGGAGCCATTTTTGAGAAAATTGCAAAAACGTAAAAAAAACAACTAGTAAAGTGGTACTTCCGGTTGAGGAATATTGACACATAACGCACCGTCAGATCCCATGGTGATACCTAAACGTAATATCAAGTTTGAACTTTCTACGATTTTTCGTTTTTGAGCTATGCTGTTCACATACATACACACACACAGACACACACACACACACACACACACACACACAGACCATTCGCTAAAACCACTTTTTTGGACTCAGGACCTCAAACGGATATTTCCGGTGAAAACTCGATATCGAAAATTTGACACGATTACAATACTTCCTCTTACTAGGAGTAAGAGAAAGTAAAAAATAGAATCGCCATTTCTAATCACTAATAAAACACTTTATTTTCAATGCAGACATAATATAATAATATAAATTATTAAAATTGTCTAAATTATTTAAAATCAATAATTCTTTCTATACTTACATCAAATTTTACATAAGTTTGGATTTATATATTTTTCTAAATATTACTTTCTTGGGCACTCCTAGAATTGGACATATTAATAGAAAATGTGAGAGAACGTCAGCCGTATTCAAATTACAAATACTACCACCATTTCAGTGTAAAAAGTATAAATATCACTTTTGGAAAATATTCTGCAATTGGCAGATATTCTGCTACATAATCTTAACTGGCTAACAATTCGCTGCCTTGAAATATTTGTTTTAAATTCCAAGTATTTTTCCCTACAACCTAAAGTGCTAATATCTCTATACACTGGGTTATAACTAGAATGGAAAACTGATTTGATATCCAGAGAAATATGGTGGTTTTCCCTTTTTCTTTTAATTAAATTTTGAATTTCTTTACCTATTACGCCAATATCAGCAATAATTACCATTATTGAGAAAATAGCCAGCACCAATAATAGATAATTTATACATATAATTGTGTGAACCAGTTAAATTTTATTTTATTATTCGGAGTGGCATTGTCCAAAATGATTAATCTATTTAGGCATAATTTGGGCAATCTATAAGCGTACATAGAGTTCATTTTCACCCACCAATTTAACATCCTTTTGAAAACCACTATTTGACTATGATTCCATGCCTGTCTCGTTCAAGAGAACCATATAATTGTGGAAGTTACAGGGCCATGTCAAAATTTTATATTAAATATATTGTTATATTTATAGATATTTACTTCTTATTTTTACTTGATGTAACAGCAACTGAGAGAGCCTAGCCCGACCGAGAGAAAGACAGACTCTCCCTGGTACTCTCTGACTTGAGCAGGCTAGAGTGGGGAGAACCTGTATATAAGCCAGTAAGAGAGCTAGACAGATATCAATCTATCACATTCAACCATATACATCACATCGTGTCATATCTCTACTCCCACCTTTTATGCTATGAAATCATTACAGCCCGTGCAGTTAGTATAAACTTATAGCTACATTATAACAGTGTCTTCATATCTCGTCTAATTAATCAATCCCAATTTCTCTCCTCATAAACTCCATTATACTGGAGAGAGAGCCAAGCCCAACCGAGAGAAAACAGACTCTCTCTGGTACTCCCTCACTTAAGCATGCTAGAGTGGGGAACCTGTATATAAGCCAGTGAGAGATCTAGACATGAATCAATCTATCAGATTCAACATATATCACATCGTGTCATATCATTGTGGCATAGCTCTACTCTCACCCTTTATTCTGTAAAATCATTACAAGTCCAGTGCAGTTTGTGTAGACTGCACAACCTTGTAATATTATAACAGTGTCTTCATATCTAGTCTAATTAATTAATCCCAATTTCTCTCCTCATCAACTCCTTTATACATTCTCATAAAATGAATTATTTTGATTGTATCAAATTTACGATTTACAGTTGACACCGGAAATGCACATTTCAAAGTCTATAAGATATATAAATATATATATAGATCATTTTGTTTGGAACATGTTTCCTGAGTACATAGGTTTCAAGAGTTTCTGGGCAATACGATTCCCTCAAATTAACGTCTTTTAGCTTAGGTTCAACCCAGGAGTAAAAATACAATCTAATATTAAAGATAGTTAAATTCAGTAAACTTCAAAGTTGGAATGAAATTGGTCTTACGTATGTAAACTGCAGCATGAGAAAAATCATAGAAGACCCAGATTTTATTTTAAATAGAGCACTCTCCTCTAAGCAAAATACACGCAGAAATACATACAAATAAAAGCATCTGATGCGTTTAGTTTAGTTGAACTAATTTATTTAATTATTTTTTATATTAAGGTTCTTCTCTGGGGATAAGTGGGAAAGCAACTTGTTGAGGGCCATCCCTCAATCTTGGCATTCACTGCGAGTATCCCAGACTTACAACAAGAACAGCCGTACACTGACACATCCACAAGGTCAAACTATACATAGGTCTGGCAGAGTTAGTTACAGTGTACAGCTCTTTGAATTATTTAGCGTATCACCATGGAAACAATCATTCACACTTAGCCATAATATAAGGTCGCAGTAGATTTAGCTTTTTAGTCACTGCCGCCCTCTCTCTCTCTAAGACCTTAAGACAAGACTTTTACCAAGGAATATATTCTGCATTTATAAAAAAAAAAAATGGTTACGTTATTATACTTTATCACAGTTTACTTCTTTTTTAAATGTAGAGACTCGCTTGGAACTCCATTCTAAACAAGCTTTTTCAGGCTGGAATTTGATCAATTGCAATCAATGCGATGAAAAGGTAACTTCTGGATAATAAGCGTCAAATGCCAAATCTCTGATCCTCGTGGTTTCTCATCGATTTGCCGTAGACTGTCAAATTCTGTTTGCCGAGAAGAATTCGAAATGGGAAAAATAACCAAACTTTTCATTTACTAGTTTCTCTGGTGTGTACAGAGAAATGTAGAATAGAAAAAGTAACACTGACTGAATACTGAATACATTGTTTCAAAGCAATGCAAATACAGAAACTGAGTTTATAGAAAGTAGGTAGTAATGATTTTATCTTGATGATTGTGAGCACACGACTGAATCTTACCGACTTTAATGATGGTTAAGTGTAACCTAGCGTTTATGTATGTTTCTGAATTTCCCATCTAATTCTCCTTAACTTCTTCAACATGATTTCCTCAGCCTACTAAATGTGATATATCGTTTAGGGGGAAAGTTTGGATATAGCTAGTGGTAGGGGGAGATATGTTACTCTTCATGTGACATATACAGTGATGTAGTTGTGGGCGGTTACCTTATGATTTTGCTGTGGGCAAGACATGCCATCGACAACATATATTAACTACTCGTGCATAATTTGGAAGTTTTGTTCAAGATCAGTTTATAGGGCAGACAATCAAGTGATCTACGAAATTAATTATATTTATTAATTAAAACTTCAATTATTTCTTATAAGTATTGAGATAGTGTCAGATTCCAAAAATGGACTTTCCTACCAAAATACATGTTTTTAGGGCGTCTATAAATAGGCACTCGCGTTTCTGTGTTGTATGTATGTGAATTCTGGTAGGTTTAGTTTATAGCAATTTTCTCAAAAGCAGCCAATCGATTTTCCTTCATACTTTGAATGTCTGTTACATACATAAATACGCATACATGAAAAAAATCATTCTTCCATCAAAATGTTGGATATTCATCATTTTATTTTTGTATTTTTCATGGATAAATGTTTTTAAAATATATGTATGAAGCTTTTCTCTAAAGTATTATTTCAAAATTTTATGTTATTAAGTTAAAAGAAAAAATTATAAAAGGCGGAAGACATGTGTTTTTTACTTTTTTGTTGTTTTAACTTGTTTTACCTTCTCTTACTAATGTAAGAGGCAGGGGTTTTGAGGTCCGCTGGATACTAAAAGTGGTTAATAGAAAATGCTCTGAGTATGTGTGATTTTTTTACTCCCTAATAGTACTGTATCTTATTCCAGCCAACTGGCACATTATTACATACATGGTTACATGCGTTTATTAATTACAAACTTGACCACAAAGAAAATTAGGGGAGGGAATAGCTAAGTGGTTAGCGTACTGGACTCCCACGCGGAGCACACGGGTTCGAGTCTAGCTGTGCTACCCTTAGATTTTTTTTCTTCCTAGGATCCTCTACAACTATTTGTCCGGTGATGGACAGTGTCTGTAACAAAAGTACACAGTAAGGAACCCGGCAGTACACTGAGAAGGCTCCGGGCGCCAATGACCATAGATGTTGACGTGCCTTAAATTAAAAAAAAAAAAAAAAATTGTGGTGTGAAACACTCACACAACTTTCTCTTACTCCAGTTCTCAAAATTGTAATTGACAAATTTTATAATTTGTGTACCAAATTTAATTGAAATTCGCCGAAAACTGAAAACACTGTTCTGTAAAAGCGCACTTCCGGTTTACTAATTTCCATGAAATTAGGAATTTTGCCCATCTATTTATTTCTAATTAATTTTTTTTTGGATGATAGAATTGTATTATCAAGTATGATAGCACTTTAGAAAAACAAACCCACCCCTCGCCCAATAGTACCATTAAATGAATTTTCCCAGAGAAATGTTTTAAATAAAAGTTACAGATCATTGTATATTTAGTTTATATAAGAAGTTTCAAGAAAATTGTCGGAGCCATTTTTGAGAAAATCGCGAAATAGTGAAAAAAAAAAATCATTTAGTAAAGTGGTAAAGTAAACACACTTTCGGTTATCAGATTTTTTCAAACTCGGAATTTCATCAACATATTTAATTCTGATTAACATTATTTAGTTGAAAGAATTGTCTAATGAACTGAAATAGCATTTGAGATAAAAACTTCCCTCCCCCAAAAGTGCTCTTAAATGAATTTTTTCGGAAAAATATTTGAAATAAATGTTGTAGCTTATTGTATATGCAATTGATATGTCAAGTTTGTAGAAAATCGTCGGTGCTATTTTTAAGAAAATCGCAAAAACGTAAAAGAAACAAATAGTAAATTGGTACTTCCGGTTGAGGAATTTTGACAGAATTTTGTCAGTTCCCATGGTGATACCAAAACGGAATATCAAGTTTCACTTTTTACGATTTCTAGTTTTTGAGCTAAGCTGTTCACACACACACACACACACACACACATATATATATATATAGACCATTTGCTAATAACCACTTTTTTGGACTCAGCGGACTTCAAAATGGTTATTTCCGGTGAAAACTCGATAGCGAAAATTTGACACGATTACAATACTTCCTCTATCTAGGTGTGAGAGAAAGTAAAAAAACAAGTAAAATTAAATATAAAACAAAAATCACAATGCACATAACTCGATGTTTAAACAATAACCGGCTAGATAAAAGTGAAGTTAAACATTAATTCAAGTAAACACAACTCGAAATAGGAGGATATTATTTATACTCTTAAACGACAAAGTTTTACACCTGCTTTGTTAAGTATTCCACAAACTGCTCATGTGCGGTCTCTTGGACTATATCTAGAGAATAGTCTAACTGGAACACGTAGCAGCCCATGAACGTTCTGAACTGAACGAAAAGAGTACGAACTTTTTTAACTACATGTAGTTGAGAAAATGCCCAGAACTGCGATTATTTCTAGACTTGCTTGAACCTAAATGGATTTACGAACCTTAAACTCTATGGAACGACTAAACGATGCAACATAAACTTCTTCAAAACTCCGTAAAATTTCCCTGTTATGCCAATAATTTAACCATTCACAAAGATTTCAAATTTCCATATGATATCTACACTTTCAATATCTCATAACAATCATTTTCACCAATGAATATCTTTACACCCTATATTTCTGAGCTTTTTCCATCTACATTTCCATCAGATCATGGGAGAGGTCTGAGATGCTGTTGATCCCATAGTTAACTGTTTGACTAATGTGATCATTACTGGATGATTACACCTGTAGGACCGAAGGGAAGGTGGTTGGTGAACAAAAACCTTATAACTGGGAGGGATTAGGGACTTGTGGTCTTGGAGATTCTTTGAATTCTACCGCCACTTCACATCCCAGGTATGTGCAGAGCAGTGTCAATTAGATTACTGAATGGACAAACTCCAATCCCATCTAGGCATAGTGGTGCTTAACAACAGCTATGCGAAAAGCAGGAGGTAGACACAACAATTTTTGGCCCGCCTTCCGACATAATAGCTCCCTAAATACATATTGGACAAGCCATTCAAAATTCGAATACCTTTCCTAGAGACTTGAGAGTATTGGCAGCCAATATTAGGCGATTTTAAGTGGTATATGGATATCCCTCCAGGACGAAAGATGGGGTGTGAACCGGGCTGTTATATCGGTAAGCCTAGATACGCTAGCCACTGTCTTTCAAGCTGAGCTAGTCGCAGTAATTATCTATACTATTGAGATAATAAGACGAGGAATACATAATTCCTGAGTCGTATTTTTTTTTCTCAGACAGCCAGGCTGCTCGTAGAGTTCCTAACCCAATTAACTGAGACGGTGCATGACTGTTTGGGCATCTGTACAAAAATTTGTAGTTAAAATAAGGCTTTTTTTTTGGTCTGGATAAGCGGGCATTCTGGGTAAAAGGCAATATGATGTTAGATCATCTTGGCCGACTTCATAGGGAATCTTACTGAACCGGAACCATTCTATGGTATTAAAAGATGCCTCATGATTGCAGGTATCAAAGCATAGTTGTACAATATATCACAAGAATAATGAGTGAAAATACCTGGCTAGATGCAGGGGAAAAAGTTTATTAAGTGCTATAAGCCCAGACTTACTACAGAATTAAAACAACCAGATCGAGCGGCATACGACTGACTGCACGTTTTCTCAGCGACCATTGTAGACTTAAGATGTACATGCATTGCATAGGAGAAATTGAAGCCTTCGAGCTTTATCTGAGGGTCTCTCTTTCTCCAAACTATCGTCTTAATTCTTAAAGAGACAGGACTAGAGAAATACTTTAATTTTTGGGTGTCAAAATAGACTTATCGGAGTTTTGGAAGCATAGGTTTCGAAGCCAATCCCCAGAATCTATCTAACTTTCTACATTCATCTGATTTACCTGTTGTTTAATCAAGCGCAGTTGTAAAATATAAAATAAATGTAAAAAATAAAAAATCCATTAAAATGAAGTTTTACAAACAAAATATAAACATGTTGTTATTTATGTTTTTCTCCATGTAATGTAAAAAAAAAAAAAAAAGATAAAATAAGTAATCTATCGGTCAGCAAAGACGTAATCCAAGCAGAAATTATGGAAGGTCTTACGTAGATAAGTAGCTTAGAGTAAGAGGTTTGTCTTTATATATATGTATATACAACATGAAGTTGGTAAGCAGCAGTAAAGCTCATGTTGAACGAAAAGCTGGACAAATATCTAAAGGGATTCATTCAGTAATAATTCATTGGTATTAACTTTTTCTGTGTAGAAAAATATTTATATTTTTAAAATAGAATGTAGTAAGGAGAGGGAGTAAAGGAGACTAAAATATTTTTAATTTATGACTGGTTCTGTTTTTAATTTTTTATTGATAAAATATATTTCCGTTATTGCTAGTATATATTACGTACTTTTCATCATTTTTACAGTCTGATCGAGGCTCTTCTACCATTTTTAGCACCACATGTCGTTTTTAACCTAACTCCAGGATTCATAATTTCATTAACAATCCATTGAAGCGAATAATTGCACGGCATGATTCCTATGAGCTCTTGTGGGGATTAAAGTTAGGCTTTAGAGATACAGGGCTCAAAATTTGTGCAGCCTGATATCAGGCTAGCATCAGAATTATCTTTCTCCTTCTTCTTCTTCTTCATCTTGTCTACATATTGTATCTCTCGCTCTCTCTCACCCTATATACAGGGAAATAACTCTTAAACGAAGAATGATATGAAAAAAGTGAACATAACGTTTGTTGAAGTATTTGAGCTCTCTCTAGTTTATGATGGTGTCAATGTTATTTGATTTTATTGCCGGCCTTACAGCTGAAATCGCTGACTGAGAGTCGCAATTTCCTTTTGATCCCCCACTTTTTACTACTGTATTGAAAATCACACACAAAAAAAAATGAAGAATAATACCGTTAATTTCACTTCAATACTTCAAACCCTTGCTGAGATATTCAATCATAAAGATTAAATTTTCGTCGTTTTTTCCCCCTATTTCTTTGTTTCATAAACTAAAATTAAAAGCGGATTTTCTTATTGATTTCTAAATAAATAAGAGAGTTAAAATGCAGACAACACTTAAAACCTACTTTAGAACCATAATGGACTTAAAAATCAGGTGAAACATCATTAAAACAAAAAAAATATTCCAGTTTATTTACAAAAATCTATAAAAAAAAAAAAAAATTCTTATTTATTCAAAATGACCTCCACGGCTTAACCGGCACAAGCGCAATCGCTGCCCAATAATCTGTGCATTATACTCCATTAAACAATTTTCTTCAATTTATAATTCTATCATTGCTTCTAAGTATATTAAAGTTAAATAGGGAATAGAATCATATTGTATTGACCTGTTACTTTAAACCCCTCAAAAAAAATCTGATTTTTCTCGAGTAAATGATTCAAATAAAAGTGATATATATATATGTAGATAGTAAACCAAGTTTGTAGAAAATAGTGAGTATCATTTTCGAGAATATCACGAAAAACTGGAAAAAAATACCACTCACAGTTAAAGTCGCAACTTCCCAGTCATTGGATTCTGACTAAAACCTTATTCTCATTATTCCTTTTGTTGCTGCACGGTTTCAGATTTTCACTCATCGTCAGAGGCAAATTCACCGAGGTTCATGTAGAAAGTACAATTCAACGTAATGTTTCTGTTACATTCACACGTGTTGGTTTGTTGGTTGTATATATTTATGTGTGCGTGAGGTTATAAGGTGCTATTTATTTATACACTATTTCATAATGTGTAATCATAATTTATAAGAATTCCATTTTGTCATTAAACACACACACACACCCACAGTAACATAACCTTATAACCTCCCGCACATATATACAACCAACAAACCAATAAGTGCCGAATGTAACAGAAACACATTGTGTTTAAGTGAACTCTCTGCATGAACTTGATAAATTTACTCTGGCGATGGATGAAAATCTGAAACCAGTCAGGAACAATAGGAATATGCATGCTATGACGGATAAAATACCAGTTATTATCCAGCAGTGAGGACCCATCCACATTTATTCTCATATGTTTGTGGTACCTAACGGAATACAATGTTTAAGTTTCCTACGCTCATTTGTTTCTTTTTGAGATATATTTTAATCACATACACAAACCGTTTGCTGAAAACTCTCAAAACATGTATTTCCGTTGAAAACTCAAATTCTACAATTTGACACGTAATACTTCCTCTTAGCATAAGAGAAAGTAAAAAAAAATTACTTCTGTCCGATAGAATATTACATTTTGTTATTATTATTGTATTTTCACATTTCACACGCTATTTATTTCAGATACCCAATTTTTAAATTTGTTCTTATAAAAAAATGTGTTAATTAAGAAATGTAAAATAATGTTAGTAAAGAAATTCCTTATAGTATTTTTATAACATTGAAAGAACCTCATTATTTACATCTATATTCATAATAACCACATCTATCAAGTTGACATTTTGAGTAGTTGACAGAAGACTACTATTCAGTAGCCGACAAGTATTGTTAAGAAGGGTCTAGCCGCGTTTACTTTCTATCGTAAACTAGGCTATAAGTTTTTCCATAAAACAAAGTGACTTTTAAAGTAATTTGGTAAAAAAGTTTTTTAGCAGGAAAACTATCATCAATCATCAGGAAAAATGATCACTATTTGTTCAACTATTGAAAAGAAAACGGCAAAATCTTTTCAAAATTATTTGTTTTAAGTAGAGAAAAAAATTAGAAACTCACGCATTTTATGCGTGTCTTTAGTAAGGGATTTGTTGGATTCTTTATTGGGTATTGTGGTTTAAAGAGCCATGATTATGTGACAGAATTCATGCAACACCCCTCCTTTTTGTAGGGAATGTGAGATACAAAAGCATCTTCTTTATGACAGATTGTTTGGGTTATGAAGAAATTAAGTTCCGTGTACCTTTGTTCTCAACCACCCTTGGGTGGAAGCAGGATTATGCAGGTGAGTTTCTGGATATCGCTCAGGCTTTGACGGATCTGGTATCCTTTCTAATTAATCTGATCTTACTGGGTCCGCTCTGGCTCGTCCTACTCCGCCATAATCCGAACCCAAGCTGGGGTCCCCCAAGGATGTGTCATAGCACCTCTCTTATACATGTGCTATACCGCAGACATTTATTCCTACTCAAAAACAACTCTCCACAATTCTATGCAGACGATGCCGGTGCCATCGCTTCCAATCCAGATCTTGTCCATGCATTCCATGTCCTCCAAACCCACATAAATTGCTTGCATAACTGGTTTACAAAATAGAAAAATCAATGTCAACCTTTCTAAATGAAAAAATTATAAACATTAGTCCACCTTTTCAGCCACCCTTCTCAATGGGACCATAATCCCAACGGTAGACCGAAATTATACTTAGATAAACGACTAACTTGAAACCTTCAAACTAGTCTGAAGAAACAGGAACTAAACGGACGATTTAAACTTCTTTCTAGACTATCTGACCCGAGTTTTAAGCTCACAATTGAAAAAAGAAAGAAAAAGATTTACATATAACACAGACATAAAACCCCTGTGGGCTTATGGATGCGAGGTTTAGAGTTCAACCCAGCCTTCCATTTTCTACTGTAATCCAACTTTCAGAACAACACATTTAATATTTTCATGGACGCCGATTTTCTCCGGTCTTAACCACTATAGAAATCTAAGATCCTTGCCCTAGATGTTCTTGGATCTTAATTTTGATTCATCCTCAAGAATGACAAATAATAATAATAATGTAATAGCGCCACACAAAAAAATGAGAGTGCACGTGATCCCTGTGTTAATCAAAGCTTCTCGGTGCCAAAGAAACCATAACTTGAGTCTTCGACGGGAACCGAAATCAAACTGGTTGCAATAATTTGATAGCATTAATCATTTCGGCTAAGCGATAGCTATACTAACGGCTAAGTTATAAATGAAGTTATAATTTAGGTATGAAACTACAACTCCTTTTTCTCTCCCTTGAAATGAACCCTTCACTCACCCCTTAAAAATCTCACTGCTAAAAAAGCAAAAATTGATGAATAGATTAAAATAAAAAAAATAAAAAAATCTAATCGTGAGCGTGTCTTTTTGAAGCAATTTGGCAATAAATCAAAGCAATGTTTACGTGCCATTAAAACGAGGAATTATTTAAACAATAAATTGTTTATAAACACATTAAAAGTATATTAAGTACAGACATTTTAAATAATTACACATTGAAAAATCTTTTATTACAAATTTCCAAGATAATATTAAAGAAATTTATAACAATTACTCTTAATTTTGATATATAATTCATTTAACTCTAATTACATTGTTACTTAACTTATTTCAATAAAGCAAGAAAATTAATTAAAATAAATAAAATTTATAGGTAATTAAGTATATACCTTTAATAATTCATAACTAAATTACGTAAATTTAATTTATTTAAACATTAAAAAGAATTTTTTCGTGTTAAATGGAAAAAGTATTTTCCACTTCAATTTCCACTTTTAGTGCTTGGCTGAATGCGATTGTTGGCTACTTATTGACAACTGTCAGAATAATTGAAAAGGAAGCTTTTCTCCTTCAACATTTAGTGAATTTTCTGACCAACATTGATTTTCTTCAGAGTTTTTTTTTTAGCTTGCTTCATTCTACTACAATATTAGAAAAATATTAGGGTAAAAAAAGGATGAGACTATGCTCACTGGTAATGCGCTGGGCTCTTATGCGAGATCCCGAATTTGAGACCAGCATTATTGCCCTTAGCTTTTCTAGAGCCTCTAGAGTTTCGGTGATGGGCCACAGACCGGCATTGAACAGAAAGATGTTCGTAATCTCGAGAAAAATCTCAAAAAACGAAGAAATCGCAAGAATCTCAAAGCATTTTCTGACTGTAGAGTGGCGGAGAAGAATATCTTGATCAAATTCCATCAGCAATCTGTGAATGGTGACTTGTGTTTTGATTTCAGGCAACATTCTCTAAATTGTCTTCAACGATTTTCTTTAAACTTCTTTTATAATATACATATATAATTGTAATGGGATTCGAATCATTATAGTTTGATAATTGTAATAGCAAGAGAGAATTACATCAGCAAGAGATAGCAGACAGACGAGAGAATTAAGAGAGAGAAGACAGACCCTCTCTGGTACTCTCTGACTTAAGTAGGCTAGAATGGGAGAATCTGAATATAAGCCAGTGAGAATATCTATCTATCTATCAGATTCAACCATACATCGCATCGTCTCATATCTCTACTTCCACCTTTTATTCTATCAAAATCATTACAAGTCCAGTGCAGTTTATAGCTATAATAGTGTCTTCATATCTCGTCTAATTAATATAACCTAATTTCTCTCCTCATCAACTCCATTATACTATAATAGACCCGATGTGCGGAGAAACACAAAAATGAATCAAAAAAGTTCGTTCGTACCCAGGGAGGGTACAATTCATATAAATAGAGCGACATAGTATAGTTCAGGACAGATTCGACCAGTTAACAACCAGTCAGCAATCTTCTACTACCTTCTCAGCCAGTCTGTTTCTTTATAAATTTCTCGCTACCTAACTTCTATATACTTGTAAAGTCCTTAGAGTTTGTGCGTTCTTTCATTATACAGAATATGTTCACCATATATTCCAGTTTATTTTTTTAATTTTTTTTTTTTGAAGGGGGGGCCATTGCACGGCGACCTTTCTATTTAATAAACTATGCCACCTGGGTGCCGCAGGTTATTGCCCACAGCATCTGATCAGATGTCCTTTGAACATCCGTTCTATAAAACCTCCATCAGGTTGAGATCCCTGAGGAATCCCAATACCCTGACAGGCTCTAGAGGGGGTATATCCCTCTCCTCCACCTGGTAGGCCACTCAGCTTCTTGAATCTTCCCTGAGTGGCAGCCTCGCAGTCTGTTAGAAGATGTAATGGAGTTTCCTCCAACTCCCCACAGAATCTGATTAAGCTGTCACTTTCCAAACCCAGCTTCCACCAGGTATCCTCTAAATCGCAATGCCCCGTAAGGAAACCCGTAAGAACGCGGAGCTTGTACTTGCTCAATCCAATGCAGGCCTCCGATCTCCGTTGGTTATAATTTCCCAGGCATATCTTGGCCTGCCGTAAACCGGGGAGTGAGTACCAGAGTTGAAATCTCCTCGTCTCCTCCTCCTTCCTAAGTTCCTCCAACAGAAACTGGTCGCTGAGCGCACAAAAAGGTTCCGGCCCTAGAAGTGGGGTCGTAGCGCCTATCTTGGCTAGGGCGTCAGCCATCTCATTCCCTTCAAAGCCAAATACCCCGGCACTCACCAAAGGGTAACTTTATTCTTCCTGCCTAGGTTATTAAGTTTACCTAGGCATTCCCAGACCATTTTAGAGCTGATAACTGATGCATCAATGCTCTAATGGCTGCTTGACTATCGGAAAGGATTACAATCTCCTGGATCCTATATCCTCTATTGAGGTTAAATTGTACGCATCTTCCAATAGCGTGTATCTTCGCCTGGAAGATGCTAGGAAACTTAGCCATGGGTCGTCCGAGTGCTTGATCCTTGGACCAACCACCCCCACCCCAGTCACCTCGAGAGTCTTAGACCAATCAGTATACCATTTAATGGCATGTTCCTGAATACCCAACAGAGCGGAACCTTCGCTCCACCCACTTTTGGTGCCCAGCGTCAGAGAGAAATTTTTAATGAAGCTGTATATCTTACTCATGCCATCTTTAGGGAGGTGCCATGTAAGAGAGCCCAAAGATGAAGATAACTCTCCCCAACCCCTAGGCCTCCCTCTCCGCTGCACCACTCTAGAGATCCTGAGAAGAGCTCCCTTCGCCGCCCTTTCCACCACCAGGTGCAGAAGTGACAGATTAAGGATAACCTCAATCCCGGCGGTTGGACAATTCCGCATAGCACCCGTCATGCATAAGCATGCGAGCCGCTGTATTTTGTCAATAGTCCTTTTGACTGATGCTACGTTGGTCTTCCCAAACCATCCCACTGCGCCGTAGGTGATAACCGGTCTCACCATCATGGTGTATATCCACCGTAGGATACTTGGGGGGGGGATCCCCAGAATTTGCCCGCCATCATCCTACATATCATAAGAGCGCCAATGGTCCTTACTAACAATCGATTCAATATGTTTCTAAATCCATTCTCTCTAATTCTCACATCTATTATCTAATATTTTGTTTATCATTTAAAACATTTCTAGGGAAACTTTTCTTTTTGAGCTACAACTATATTCTTTCCTAGAACTATAGCTATATTTTGCAACGGCCATTGCCGTACAAAAATCTTCTTAAATGTGATAATTATTTATACTTGTAAATATTATATAAAGTTTAAAGAAAATCAATGCAGCCATTTTCGAAAAAATCGCGAAAAACTGAATAAAAAAAAATTCAGTAAAGCACTTCCGGATATTGCTCGAAACCTTGGTGTCAGATGCGATGATAGTGCCTAAACGGAATATCAAATGTGAGTTTTCTACAATCCTTAGTTTTTGAAATATTTTCTCCACACATACACATACAGACAATTCGCTAAAAATTTTCTTTTTCGCGTCCAGGCTGCCTTAAAATATGTATTTCTGTTGAATATTTGACACGATATTACAATACTTCCTCTTACCAGGCAGCCGTAAGAGGAAGTAATAAGAAAAAGCAAATGAATAAAACAAGGTAAGAATGTATTTTCACAATAGCAGTGTTTTCTTCAAAAAAAAATATTAAGAAATTAGTAATTTATAATATAGTTTCCTGCTTGAGTCAGAAGATAACAAGGAAATATAAAGGAATAAAATATTATTAACCGTATATATGAGGAAGAAAGTATCCTAATTATGCAGAATTCTCTCTATAAATATCTTTAAATTAAAGCACTTTCTTAATTAACCAATTCAAGCTCTGTTCTTTTCATATAATATCTTAATTATATCATTATAAGCTTCTTTATGTTCTATAAAGGGTGGTAGAATAGGTACTTATTCGGGGAAGTTGGACTTTTTCCCAAGATATATCCCCATTTGTATAACACCAACAGCCCTGACTTCCACAATCTAAAACTTATTCAAGAATACAGTGCCAGGAAAGGAAGGTAATGTGTTACACAACTATTTGGGTTTTCTATAGTCTCAGGTAAATACTCCAGCTCAGAACCGCACAGAATACTCATTCACACATACACATGGAACACTTCACACATGATCACATACTAGTCACAATCACAGACAAATAAGTGAGTCAAAAATATCTGATCGAAAACAATCACAGGCTTTCCTCTAACTATAAGGATTTATACAATAGTAAATATTGATATAAAAAAACGGGATCACTCAAGAATTCCTAAAAAATCATTTTGCCCGAATAAATATTTCATATAAAAGTGATACGTTTATTTCAGTTCGGTTTACTTGTAGGAGTTTTCAAAAAAAAATCCAAAAAAATTATGTTATGTCGCAATTTCCAATAATCTATTTTCCTTAAATTTTCTATTCCACCGAGTTTCTGATATACCTTAGTGTTATAGAACCATTAATTACACTGAAATGATATGTTAGAGGAAAGCTTAATAATGATGTTCTGGCGGGCTTAACAACGTCCAACTATCAAATTGGTGTTGTGAGAGGGGACGGGAAGCACCTACTTTACCATTAATATTTTTTAATCGAATATAAAATTTAACAGTTATTCGCGGGACTCGAACTGGGAACGTTCCAATTACAAGTCCATGCTCATAACCACTACACCAACACCTTTTCTTATGACCATGACTAGATTTAGTGACAATAACTCCTTTCTAGTCCACACAATTTCCTTTATTATTCATTTACTTGAACAAAATAGGACGTTTCGAATTTAATGAGGATTCTTTCCTTTGTTAAAACGTTATGAAGGTTCCAGTCTACTAGTTATTTTTTTATTTTGTTCTTTCTTCTTTTTTTTGTTTTTCATTGGTTACTTTTTCGTTTTTGTGAATTCATGAAATGCAAATTCTTAATTGTAAACAGTGATTTCAGTAAATTTCATTAAGTTGAACTGAAAATTCATTATAAGCTCCTCTGAAAAAAAAAGTACTTAAATTTTTTGCTAAAACCTTTCAGATAAAAGAATGCTGAATTTTAACTGTAAAGACAAATCTTTTATTATCGCTTCCATTCAATAAATTGTTAATGTCTATTATTCGTATTAAACGAAATCTACATTGAACCCCCCAAACGAACGATTAAATTCGATGGTTTCAGTTTTTAGATTTCTGATCTTCATAATATATTTACCCACACTCAGATGATTTGCGGACACACAACGGCAAATATTTTAAAGCAATAATTAATAACAAATTTGTATCTAAATATATCTAAATTTTGGTTGAAAATTTTCAATTTTCAAAACCTAGCATCGTAGCAATATCAAAACAGAAATAAATAATACATTAAACAGATATAATCAAACAATTAATTAAATCTATATTAATCTTAATAATAATTATATTTTTTTTAATTAAAATAAAATTTAAATATTCATATTATTTGTAAGCTTGTTCAAGGAAAAATTTCAGTCACATTCTAAATGAGAAAATAAGGAAGAAAAATGATGTAACATTGAGAATGACGCCATTTTTTTTTCTTTTTCTATTTTTTTTTTTTTTTTTTTTTTTTTTAAGGACCACACTCTCTTCAACCATCCAAGATGGATTACTTCTTCAATAGCTTATCACTTGAAAATAAATTGAGAAGAAAAAAAAAATGTTTATATTCCTTTCCACTATTATAGAAAAAAACTTTTATTTAATTATTTAATTAATTTCATTTTAATAATATATTAATATTCTTGAAATTAAATACCATCTAGATAATTAATGTACAACGTTTCAAACAAATTAATAATAATAATAATAATAAAAGATCTTTATTAATTTACAAGATTACAATTTGTTTTGTTTTTTAATTATTTATAGTGACAGACAATTAATTACTCATGGTCCAGAGACCGTCTGAGGGGTTGTCTCTACTTTACACACTTCTGTAGAAAAATAATATAATCTAAAAGAAATTTCAAGAAAATACATTAACTACACTGGTACAACATAAAGATAAACATAAACATTTCATAAACCTAATTACTAAATAAGAGAAAAATGGAAATTCACTTTCAAACATAAAAGGATACAAATACCACAAGAATGGCAAATAATAATACTAATAGATAAATTAAATCAATAATTAAACTCTTTTATAAGCTGATATCTGTATGCCCATGCTGCTTTACAGTAATTGACCAGACTCTTCTAACATTTCCCATTTAAAAGTACTCCTCAAACACCAGTACATTTAAGTACTTTTTCTTAAAATATCTCATTCTAAATTCTCTTAATATGGGGCATATCGCTATGAAGTGATAAACGCTTTTTTTCTCTATCATCCAAATTACACATCGAGCATAATTTGATTGCATTGTGAAATGTGTATTTATTAAGATATAGCGATTCTCCCCTAACATTAATTACCCATCCAATAGCAGTGGC
This sequence comes from Triatoma infestans, assembly GCA_011037195.1. Taxonomy (NCBI): domain Eukaryota; kingdom Metazoa; phylum Arthropoda; class Insecta; order Hemiptera; family Reduviidae; genus Triatoma; species Triatoma infestans. Next base: position 228,624 of record JAAEAF010003620.1, on the reverse strand, counting down.
ATCTAAGTTAGTACAAATCACTAAACTGGGTTGAGAGTCCAACTTTCTATACAAAGTATGTTGCTGAATATTTAGGGCTAACAGCTTATATTTATCAAGTAGGACAGCTTTAATATTTTCCAGGACTGTACTCGTATCAATTTTAAAACTAAGAAAGTCAGCGATGAAGATATTGTAACAACCACTAAGTTTTACCCAATCGTTATATAAAAACAAGGAGATTTTTTTTGTTGGCCGTTAGTTATAATATGAAAACAAGAATTAGTTGGCTTCACGACCAATTTAGGGTAAAAAACCAATAAACCAAAAAAAAATAACTTTTTTTTTTTTTAATTGTTTTTTAATAATAATTAACACGTTCGACGTTTCGACAAACTTTGTTTGTCTTCTTCAGGAACAATACAAAACAAAAATAAATAAAGAGTTATAAACATAAAAAATTATAAAATAACAAGAATTACAGACTTAACATTTCTACTGTAATCTCACCAATGTATTTTGTTTTTTGTTTGTGGTTTATTTTATAATTTTTTATGTTTATAACTCTTTATTTATTTTTGTTTTGTATTGTTCCTGAAGAAGACAAACAAAGTTTGTCGAAACGTCAAACGTGTTAATTATTATTAAAAAACAATTAAAAAAAAAAGTTATTTTTTTTGGTTTATTGATTTTTACCCTAAATTGGTCGTGAAGCCAACTAATTCTTCTTTTCATATATAAAAACAACTTTCGTTATATAAAAAAAAAATTATTTAGTAAAGTGTAATTATTTAGGAATTTCGACCGCTGGCCTACTTTCGGATCCGATGGTGATAGCGAAACGGAATATCAAGTTTGAACTTTCTGTGATTTTTCGTTTGTGAGCAATGCTGTTCACACACAGACCATTTCCTAGAAACCACTTTTTTTGGACCTTAAAACGGATCTTTCCAGTGAATACTCGATATCGAAAATTTGGCACGATTACAATACTTCCTCTTACTAGGAGCAAGAGAAAGTAAAAACCATGACGCTACACTTCCCTCAGTACACCCAAAGAAGCAATATTCCTAGGAAAATAAAAATACAATGATAAATGTGTTATTTATATGTGTAGATAGATTACGAACTTTGATGAAAATCATTGGAACCGTTATCGAGAGAATCACCAAAAACTGTGGTGGAAAAAAATTCAGTAAGTCCACCTCCGTACAATGGATATTGCCCGTAAAAAGCGATGGTTGTACCTAAACGGAATACCAAGTTACCTGCGATTTTTTTCCGATCTTGAAATATGTTTTTTTTTTTTTTTAACGTGTCAGATGACTTCAATACATGTATTTCCGGTGAAAATGAATGTAGAAATTTTTTTTACACAGAACGGAATACTTCCCCCACTTACTAGCAGCAAGAGAATGGAAAACGGCAGGGCTGGATATTGGCCAATCCGTAAGTCAAATTGATCTAATATCAACGAACCAGTGATTCATTAGATTTTGCATCGCGGTATAAATTTTAAGCCCCCCAAGCAATATTAATTAATATGTTGTTGTTTGTTCCGCAGAGCTTGAAAGTATCAGAGATATTTTCCGTGATATCCTGTTGCTTTTTGTGGTCATCGACTGGTTTCAGGCGTTCGGCCAGCATCAGGATTATTTTTTGTCAAACAGTGTGATAACATAGATTTGTACAGAGCAAATTTAGTTAATACACTGGCTGATCTTTAAATGTTTTTGTTAGGGGCAAACTAGATTACGAGGGGAGGAGGATGGTACCTGAGTGGGAAGAAAAAAACCACATGTTTCGGTCTTTAAAGAGGGCATCGTATTGTAGCATTTAAAAATGGAAACATCCAACACGTGGGTATGTGTGACTTGAACTATGCTTTCTGAAGGCAATTTACTTTGATGATTAATTACCCCTATTTTACTATTATATTTATTTATTTATAACAGCGCGAAATATCACTGTGTCAGTCTTGGGCTACTGTGAAATAGTTAATGACAAGAATGATAAAACACGAGCTGAGTGATCGTAAGATAGTCTAGATGAATAAATAATATTTTGTTAAACAAAATAATCAAAACAAAATAAACAAATAAACAATCAATCAATCAACAATCAATCTATATAAGCAGATTGTTTGATAACACAAATACATTCCGCATTTCATCTTTCATAATTCACACACGCCATCCATGCAAGCATGTATACTTAAATATGGATTCTTTTTTTGCCTAAATATAACAAGTCTAAACTAGCTTAAGTATAGACTTTTATAGTATATCATTGAAAATTAAGTGTGTTAACCAAGCTTAATGTAACGTACATTTCTGCATTAACATTTTATTTTTCTCGACTTGCATACATTATTCACACCTTACATGTACACCTTAAAGGCAGTTATGATTCGTATGTACAGACTTAAAAAATAGCAGATTTAAAACTAAAACCCAAATCTATTTGGTTTTTTAAACTTAAAAACTATTTGATTCAGGTTGTATTGGTATCGTTTTATTGATACCGGAAGTTGAAGTGATGAGTAAGAGATTGTTAATTAGAGGGTAAGAGATTAGAAAGTTGGTATTCGAAATGCGTACTACTGATTTATAAAAATATACTATATTTTAACAAATAATTTAAAGAGATATAAAATAGAAAAACTAAGATGCACAATTGTAAATAACTATAAGAATTATAAAATGAATATAAAATATTAAAGAAGTTAGTAAAGTGTTAAAACCTTAAATAGGGACGCGCTCGCGATGTGAGATGGTGCTTCTGATCTGAAAACTGATGTAGACATTTGATGCCTGAATCGAACTGAATCCTTCCTCCAGTGGGGCTATGTGTTATATTTGCATCACTCACACATCGACGCTGATGCGTAAGTACGTGTAACACTAAGACATCTCTTGTGGTATATTGACCCTAGGGGAGGTCAGCAGTTAACAAGGGCTGGTTTGGCCGGGGTGGCGACGCTTTGTTAACAGATGGTGAGCCAGGTAGGCCAGTAAGGTATTATCATCTCTTGACTGTATATTGACCCTTTTTGAAAGTATACAAAAAGGGTTTGCCGCGGTTCATACCTGCAGGTAGAGGCTGGCTGGACTCTTTTCCAATTTTCAACCACTAGTTGTAATTTTTAGATTTATTTAAAAATGATGCCTTTTTTTTTTTTCTTGCTATCGCTATCACATCACAAGGTGAATTGTGTATTATTTATTGCATGTTTTATTGTTATTGTGGGAACATGGTTTTGAATAGTTGTTCACTAGTGAATTTTGTCTGTTCGTTTATAAGGTTTTGCGTCTTGTGTTTATATATTTCAAGTTATTCTAGTACGTCTAGTCATCATCCTTACATAAAAATTGACAACAAAACTGACTTAAATTATGCCAATCATCTAAACACGAACAAACACAAACCCGACGACATCTCAACCACGATAAAATTATTACAACTAGCCAAAAAATTACGACGACTAGACGATTGGTTTTTCAAATCTAAACATTAAAGATACGTATATCAGACTTTAATGTATCCTGTACCCTTAAACCGTCTCCTTGGTTAATTAAAAATTTTAATTATAGACAGTGGCTTTATTTCAAATGACTAAGCACTAAATAAATACAGAAGGCAAGGAAAAGTACTGAAAGAATAATAAAAATGAATCGTATCTTTTTTAAATATTAAATTATTAAAAAAGATAATTAATTTTCACTAAAGTGGTGGAGATAACTTTATTAAAAAAGAGAAGAACAAATCTCCAAAGTAGTGACTTGAACTGTATAATTATATTTTATTAATGGAAAAAGTCTGTGTTTGAGTTCTAACCATTTAATTTCCTCTGCTTTTTGCTGTCCATCATCAGTTGACAATGAAACAATAGGTTTTTAAATCTTTTAATAGGGTAAAATGCAAAATAAAAATTGGTCATTACTATAGAACAGTAAACTATTTTCTAATTTTTATGTACACCAACATTTCTGTTTAGCAATAACACAATTAGCGTTATTGTTAATGAACAAAATTAGGTGATAACAATCACCTGACTTTCTCTTAACTGGAATTAATACAATCAAGAAATTAATTATAATTTCCCCTAAACAAGAAATACTGCGATCATGTCAAATATTATTAATTAAGATTACACATCAAATATATGTTTGAGTACTCTTGTGTACGAAAAATATGTCGTTAGTAAATGGTCTGTTTTGAGTGTTTGTGTGTGAATAAAATATCTCAAAAGAGAATATTTGAGCAGTAAGCTCAAACTCGATAGTACCCCCCACTAGCATCGACTGTTGCAATAATATTTTGATAAAAATCCAAAAATCAAGTAAGTGTATCTTTATTTTATTTGTTTTTAGTTTCAATAATGTTAATGCTCTAAATTTCGTAAAGGTGGAAATGAGATATTGAATTTCGAATGAAGCCCAAAGGAAATTGTAATAATTATTTAATCAAATAGTATATACAAAATATTAGCACAAACCTGTGGCTAAACGACTTGAAATGGATGATTTTTTTGGGCATCAATTGCTCCTTTATCCAATTTATCAATATGTACAGTATCTTCAGCCGCTGTATAGGCGACCAATACAACTTCAACGGAATCAGTACTGCGCAAACGTGCTCCACGATCTGTACCTCCGCCACCTAAGTTACTGCTTACAATTGCCTGTAATAAAATAATAATTATTAATACAATATTAATATCTTTTTTTTTCTTTTTTTTTTGTATTGTCACCTCTAAATCCAAACACGGAAACGTTAGCAAATTTATAGGATAATCTAAACCAGTTATAAATAATACAAACATATTTATACGTTGAATATGTGGATGGGTCCACAATGTTGGATAACAATCTGGTGTTTTATCCATCGTAGCATGCATATTTACATTGTTCTTAGCGGTTTCGGATGTAATGACATAGCAATGTCAAAGCCTTCACAAAATACAACAAAAGGAAAGAATAATTTATAACTAGTAGCCCCACAGCCGACCGCTGCCTTATCAATACAAAGGTATCCAAGACAACACCGATAAAGCCCTGTCTATTGACAGAAGCCACCTGGTCTTTGAAAGTCGCCGATGGGCGACCAAATCTGGCCACTGACCTGAATCACTGGTCGCCGACCTAACCTAGGTCGCACAAGGTCGCACGCTACTAGAGATGTCTTAGTGTTAGAACTAACTTAAACACTTGACAGTGTGTGAGTAAGACTAATATAAACTTCGCCCTACTGGAAGAGGGGATCATTATATCATCATCATTATATCAGTATCATTTTGCAGCAGCAGTTATACTTGAGATCCGAGCGCGTCCCTACACAAGGTTTTACTTATAATTATTTTCATAGTTGTGCATATTAGTTTATTTATTATAATCATTTTAAATTGTTTGTTATTTAACTCTTAAAATTATTTATTTACTTTTATCACAATCTCATGGATTGATAACCAACTCAAGCGGGAGTGTTGCCAGTGGGCAGCTTCTCTCCTCCAGCCAATCACGTCCACAGCATCATTCATCAGATTTACTGATTGCATTGTTTTGTAGATAGTAAATGGCAAATCAAATAAAAAAAAAAACTTTTATCAAATCATATTAATTGTAGTTACCATTATCCTCATTCAAATTATTGTTAAAATATATTCTATTTTTATAAATTCAGTGCTTATTATTTCGAGTCTAAATCTATAAACTAACTTCCGCCTAATAAATCCCTCTTCAAGACATCTAACTTCATACCTCAGGAATCACGACAATTGATTCCACTACACGGATTTTCATCCAGTCAGAGTAAATTCACCAAGTTCGTGTACACAGTTCACTTCAACTTAATGTTTCTGTTACACTCACAATTGTTGGTTGTATATATGTGCCGAAAGTTATAAGGTTATGTTATAGGTACATAACCTTATAATCTCTTCATATATATACAACCAACAAGTGTGAGTGTAACAGAAACATTACGTTGAATTGTATTCTCTATACGAACTCGGTGAATTTGCTCTGACGATGGATGCAAATCCGAAACCTGTCAGGAACAATATAATTATGCATGCTTCGACGGATAAAATACCAGATATATATATACTTTCTAACTATAACCTTTACACTATACAATTTTGTTTTATTTCTAATAGTGTTTTCGACATAACTCGTTCATGACATATTTATATTGATTAGTGCAGGTTACATTATTAATTTCTAAAAAAAAAAAAAACATTCTACATTACAAGTTAGTATTATGTTTATTAAATACATCGCCAAGAATCAACAATAATTATTAATTAATATTTTCAGATGCCAATAATTTATATAATTATTCTTATAAAATTGACAGTATTTAGCGTAGATAGTGTTACTTATAGTAACCTCTAAGGTTCCTCTTTAGGTAATGTATTTGACCCTAAGATATTTTCTTTATAAACTGTCTTATAGCATTTAATTATAAATCGATAACTACATGTATTATATTACATTTCTCTATCTATTTATATTTACGTATTTTCATCTATTCTTAATTGCTGAAAACATCCAGTTACCCAACTGAAGTTGTTGAAATGACAAAAATAAGGCTGCCGCCTTCTATTAATATATGGGACTACTTCATAAATTAGAAAAGACTTAATTCAGTAATGCTAAGACTTGTGATATTACAACATAACCCCCACCACTTGTACATTTATTTATTTATTTATTTTTAAATTAAAGGCGCGTCGATATCTATGGTCTTTTGCGCACGGAGTCTTTTCAGTGCACTGCCGGCCTCCGGACAGTGTTCTCTCGTTACAGACAACACTGCCCATCATCAGACAGGGAGCTGTAGAGGCTCCAACGAAGAGAAAATCTAAGCGTAGCATGGCTGGATTTGAACCCAGGATCTCCATGTTGCTATGCGACGCGCTACCACTGAACTAATCCTTTCCCTATGTACATTTATGTTAAAACAAATTAATAAAATATGTGATTTTTTTCTTTTTGCTTTACTTACAAATGTAAGTGTAATGGTCCCTGCAACAAGTAAAAAATATGACTGATATTATGAGGAGCCATAGGGAGTAGGATGATGTGTAAGCAGTGTATTGGAATCGGTTATCAGTTGCCAGATGTAATGGAATCAGATGTCTTGAAGAGGGATTTGATGTGAAGAATAGGCGGAAGTTACTTTAGAGGTTTTAGAGAGTTATTACTTGAAATACGAAACGCTGAGTTTACAAAAATAGACTATATTTTAACAATAATTTAAATGTTTGAAATAGGTAACTACGATTAATATAAAATGATTGAAATAGATAAATAATTTAAAGTGATTTAAATAGATAAAACTAAGATGCACAACTATAAATGATTGATTAAATGATAATAATTATATGTTTAAACCTTGTATAGGGACGCGCTCGCGAAACTCATGTATAACCGATGTGATACTGCTGCTGTATTGATGATATACTGATATCCTCCTCCAGTGGGGCGAAGTTTATATTGGTATCACTCACACATTGACAGGTGTTTAAGTGATAGTCACACTAAGACATCTCTCGCAGTGTTGACCTTGGTCAGGTCGGCGACCAGTGTGATTTAGGTCAGTGGCCAGATTGGCGACAGATGGTCGCCCGTCGGTGATTATCAAAGACTCTTAATAGATGGTTTTAATAGATGGTAGCTAGGTGGCCTTGAGTTGGCGCTTGTATGAAAGGAATATCGGCTAGGTGGCTTCTGTACACTGGCCGCATAATGACCCCTATTTGTAAGGGTTTTAGCGGTGCTTCTCTTTGGCCGTGTGTATTGACCCTTGTTTGAAAAGGTTTTTGTTTGGCGCGGCTCTTGACCTGAAGATAGCGGCTGGCTGGAGCCACTAGTTATAAATTATCCTTTCTTCTTGTTATAACATATAAATTATATCCTTTCTTCTTGTTATCGTATTGATATGACATTACAGCAGTTACCATCCAGTGGTGGCTCACCAAATGTGTTAAATTACTGATCTCCGACGATCAGTAAATCACGTGATCAACGCCTTAAATTTTATGTTTAAGAAACATTTGTCAAGTTTAAAAATTGTGTTAACGTCATTAAGAAAAATGTGTGTGAGTATTTCACAACTTATTTTTTTAAATTTTTATATGTTACGATTTTGTATATTAACTGAACAATGCTCAGATTATGTATTTTACATAATACATAAAGATTCTGCAATTATCTTAAGTATAAGTTTATAATTACAACTCTAATCCTTTACAAAATTAAACATAATACGATACTAAGAGATGTCACGAACAGAAAATATAAAATAGCGCCGCCTTTTTTATTGCAAAGTGGGTCGTTTGTTTTATTATTTATGAACACCGACTTTAGCTTGAGTTTTTACAATAATATGATTAATCCCTAATTCAACTAGACTACAGACAGACAGACAGGCAGACAGAAAGAATAATTGAGAAATAGAAAAAACAAAAAACAACCAGTTCTAAAAGTACTGATGTTCAATCGTGATTATTTTTATCAAGAGAAAATCTATTCCTTATTAGTTTAAAAAAAAAAACCCTATGGCTTGCCAGACGGCAATTTGAATAGAGGGCATGTGATAAGCACGCCGCAGTTCCCACACCGTTTAGTTCCGGCCTTCGCTACTTAGGGCGCTACCAAATGTAGCTTCCCACTTTTTATCACGATGCTGGGTCAACACCGACTTTGCCCTCACGGGTGTAGAACCCTGAACTCTCGCAACTGAGGCGAGTGCGCTAGCCACTAGACTAACGCTTGACGACTTAATAATTTAAATTATTAAAAATATCTAGTCTACCATATTGCCACGACTTTATTTTTACTGCAATTCCTATAGATGTAATTTAAAAATTGTATTCAAACAAAATATTTATATTTAATATTTAGACGCTCTAATATTTTAATAAATGGGGAAAATATATTTTAATGAATGACACTTAAATTTAACCCTAAAGCCGCCTGTAATAGAATTAAACAGACAGGATTTTGGCAGGCTCAGCAAAATCGTCATTTTTACCGTTCATGGCGAGAAGCTTTTCAAAGTTTCTAGCACAGACTTTCCTTCTGATAAGATGTTAACACTTTCGATTTTGATCATTCTTACAATATATGGTTGCCTTCTAGGAAAGGATGGCTAATGTCGGTTCCGTCTGGTGTGATGCCACATAATTATTTCAAGTATTATGCGGACGTTTCCAGAATGGATGGTAAGTTTCTTTGTTAATAGGCCACTCGTTTTACCGGCTGTGGTTTATTATTATTTTCTTTGCTGTTCCCTCCGATAAAAGGTATGTAACCCTAATTTAAATGAGGTTTACATGTGCTATTATAGACACGTCGCTTTGGAGGCACTGACTTCTTGTGTCTTCATCACTAAATCGGTTTTAGAGTGTTCCAAAAGACTAACTGAACTTTAAAGGATGTTTATTGATCTGAGTAGCAGGTCATATGGAAATCATGGGGAATGAAAAGGTGGATAAGTTAGCCAAATTAGGCCCTCGCTTCCCCTCACTGGTGCCGAGTCTGCTGTCGGTGTATTTTCAGGGACATGTCTGTCAAACTTCCAGTTATGGAGAGTTCAACGAGAGGAGTAATTTGCCGACAGAGAATTGAAAATAGAAAAACAATTTCTGGAGTAATATTTGATAATTTCTTAAACTAAGACAGGAAAAATGCAGTAAAAAGATGTATTAATTCTTGAGAGATCTTATATTTTTACTTTCTCTTATTCCTAGTAAGAGGAAGTATTGTAATCGTGTCACATTTTAGATATTGAATTTTCACTAGAAATATCCGTTTTGAGTTCCCCTGAGTCAAAAAAAAGTGGTTTTTAGCAAATGGTATGTGTGTGTGTTTTAACAGCATAGCTCCAAAACCAAAAACCGTAGAAACTTGATATTCTGTTTAGGTTTCACCCAGGGATCCGACAGTAAGTCATCTGTCGAAAATCCTCTACCGGAAGTACCACTTTACTGAATTTTTTTTTTTCTTCACTTTTTAGCGATTTTCTCAAAAATGGCTCCGACAATTTTCTTTAAATTTGGTATATCAACTACATATACAAAAATCTACACTTTTGATTTGAATGTGTTATTTGAATGTGTGTCTCTGGGAAAATTCATTTAAGGGCACTTTTGGGGGAGAGTGGTTTACCTCTAAAGTGCTATTTTAGTTTAATATACAAGTATGTCATCTAAATAATATTAATTAAAATTAAATATCGTGTTGAAAATCCGAGTTTGCAAAATATCGGATGACCGAATGTGCGTTTTTACAGAAAAGTATTTTTCAGTTTTCTAGTATTTTCTCGAAACCGGCTCATACGATTTTTTTTTTTTTAAGTATGAATGTGAACTATACATACAATGAGCTTCAAAATTTATTTGAAACATTTCTTTTGGTGAAGTCATTTATGGGGGGCTATTGGGGGAGGGGTGGAATTATGTTTTTCTCTTAAGTGCTATCATAGTTGATTCTACCACCCAAACAAAATTAATTAGAAATTAATAGATGGCCAAAATTCGAAGTTTTAAGCAAAATTAGTAAACCAGAAGTGCGCTTTTACTGAACAGTTTTTCAGTTTTCGACAAATTTCATAAATTTGGTACACTAACTATAAAATTTGTCAGCTACAATTTTGTAAACTGCAGTAAGAGAAAGTTGTGTGAGTGTTTCACACAAGATTTTTTTTGTTTCCTGTTTTCATATTTCGTTATTGAATAGAATTTATAAAATTTCAATTTTAATTATCTCGTTTATTCTTGGCTCTGTAATGTGATAACAAGAAGGAAAATATATAATTTTTAATTATAAAAATTATAACTAGTGGTGCCAGCCGGTCGCTATTATTCAGGTCAAGAGCCGCGGTCAGTGCATGGTCAAAGGGACCGCCAAAGACACACCGCTTTCAACAAGAAACCCTTTCAAATGGGTCATTATACGGTCAGTATACAGAAGCCACCTGGCCGGTATACAAGGGTCAACAAATCACTCAAAAGACCACCTGGCTACAGTCTTTTGATAACCGCCAATAAACAAACACTCAAAAGACCACCTGGCTACAGTATTTTGATAACCGCCATCACCTGTTGCCACACCTGTTCACCGACCTATTCAAGACCTAGGGTCAACACACGGCAAGAGATGTTTTAGTGTGACCCGTAATTACACACTTGGCAGTATAACGTCTCTCCACAGGAAGAGGGGATGAGTATTCTTCAGTATTTTATCAGCGTATCATCAAGATTCTAGCAGTGACATAGTTCATACATCGGAGCGCGTCCCTATCTAAGTATTTAAACATATATTTATTTATCAATCATTATAGTTGTGCATTCTAGTTACCATTTTAAATAATTTTAAATTAATTGTAGTTATATCCTTTCAAACGTTAAATTATTTATTGTTAAAATATATATCTATTTTCGTAAATTAGTAGTTCACATTTCGAGTAACAACTCTCTAAATATCTCTAACTAACTCCCAACTATTCATCGCATCATAACCCTCTCCAAGACATATGATCCCACTTCAGCTCCCTAAATGACATCTCACAGCCTCCACTCTGAGATTATTGAAAAGCTTTTGCTAGATTACACAAAAAATATGAAATATAACTAAACAAAATTTCATCTGACGAAACACACAAGCTATTTTATTACATTACAATAACATACATTATTATATTATTACATTATTAATTTAATAATATACATTATTACATTAATGATCTAATTAATTTGCAAATTAATTATGTTAATGTCCTACACTGATAATGAAGCTGCTCTTATAATAACGATTATTATGCAGCTGCTATTTTACTACAGTGTTTTTTTTTGTTTTATGTGCAATAATACAAATCAGAAACAAAAATGGTAAAAACTTGGAGTCTTCTAAGAAATCAAAGTAAAATTTGTACCAAAATAGGATAACGTAGAATGCTATACAATCTACTGAAGTTAACAGGTATCTCTTTTAACTTCAGAAAGCCCTAAATACGAATTTTTCGGTGAAAGATGAATTTTGAAAATTTTTACACAATTCCCTTACAGGAGTAAATATCATTAGTTTATAGAGAAACAATTCTGTTAAACGTCTGGTAAAATAAATAAAACGTTCAAAACTAGAGAACCTCCCAGAAATCAAGAAACAAAAACTGCAGTAGAAAATACGTCTAATTAAAATTCTACTACCAAATGTGTCTAATTTGATTAACAACAAGGTTGGAAGTTCAGTATAAGGTATTATATGAGAAGAAGGTTGTCTGGCTGAATTCAATGAAAGTAAAAGCGAGAATTTCCTTGGAAATACGTATTTCTAATGAAAGTGAGTAATAGTAGAGTTAATTAAGAAATATTTACAGATGTTCTAGATGTGATATTTAGGTTAAATAAGAAGATAATTGCACCATTGTCTGTCATCACAACATGTTAGTTAGTGACCACGTACTAATAACATAATAGAACATGGAACCCATCGATCCTTAACCCGAGAAAGAAATTTTTCTTACGGAAGACGAGTTGAAACTGTTATTTTCTTTCTTTGGACCAACAACGAGCCCTGCTATGGATATATATATATATATACGAAGTAACTTTATAGAATAATGTAAGCTTTCGACGTAGGCGCATAGGAATGGGAGGTGTAGCTGTTTCAGTTATATTATATTCTATGTAAGGGTATAGCTTTATTATTACTTCCAAAAATTAGGTAGAAACATGGCGAGAAATATGGTCCTCACTAAAGTTTAGCCAAAAATATATTTATTAAATATTACCTCTGCAAACTGTATGATGCGATCGCAATATTTCCTTCTACAGCTGAAGATAAGAAGTCAATTATACCACAAATCATGAAAGTGAAGACAAGAACCGCTCTTCTATATTATTTTCAAAAAGGTATACTACAAACAATGAGATTACTGCTGTTTTCGTTTTTTAATCCCAATAACAAGTACTTCTGACTTATTTACGCTTTTGCCCGCAAGGGATATCTGTTGGATGTAGTTACTTGGGAAGTAGCGCCCCCACGGGTTACCACAGCTCAGTACTCTGTGCACTTCGTCAAAACAGTCACAATACAATTAAACTAAAAACACTCTACACTTTACAGACAAGAACAAACACAGTACATAAACTAGGATCTCCATCTCTAGTTAATTGACGAAAGCCAAGGGAGAAGGAAGGGATTAGCTCAGTAGCGCGCTGGAGTAGCAACTCGGAGCGCCCGGGGTTCGAATCCAGCATGCTGCCCTTAGATTTTTCACTTCTTAGGAGCCTCTACAACTCACTGTTCGGTGGTGGGCAGTGCTGTCTTTAGCTAAGAGAACACTACAATAGATTTTTCAAGTCCCAGTGCAATAATCCCCTACAACAATCTACAATCTATTTACGCTCTTGAATACTACAGATGGACTGGTACACAATCACTAGGTGGAACCTTCCATTTGGCGGGTACTGATTATTACGAACTCAAGTGTAAATCAATTCATCATATATAATATGTATTTAAATTTGGTCACTACTTACTTATAATTAGATATCTAATTAATGAGGCACGTTCTTTGTTAGAATCATCGAGGGAGGGTTCGCAGGATACCTTTATATGACCCGAACCCTTCTCTGCGGCTTGACCAGGAGCCTTATTCAAACTTCTATCAAAGGTTGGATAGAAGAACAGCGTCTGCTTTGGTGGGAGAGAACACCAGGACATAGCTCTTTATCAAGAGACATTTGCCTAAATTTGCCGGAGATCTACTGAGCCATCCCGAAGGGTTATAAGGCTAATTGTGGGTCTACTAACTGGGCATTGTAGGCTGGATAGACACATGCACCACCTACAACTTGCGGATAGTGCGGTATGCCGATTCTGCAAGGTAGAGGAGGAGACCCCGGCGCACATCCTCTGTGAGTGCGCCGGCCTGGCAAGGATTACGTTTCTTCAATTAGGGACGTACAATCCCGAAGCTGAAAGCTTCATGACGGAGCCGCTCTCAGCTTTGCTAGGAATGATTAGGAGGGCAAAGCTGGGGGCTGTTCTGTAACTTAAGGGGATCCACAATAGACCTCGACTTGTAGGTCGCAGTGGAATAAGGCTCACTCCCCACCCCCCGCTTCTATTCTATTCTATAATACCACGTGCATTATAAACAAATTTTACCTTCGTTTAGTGTCCTCTTTTAGAAGGTTTATTGAGATATTTTTGGAATAGTATTTATGATATTATAGATTACAGCATTTTTGTAAATTCAATATAAATAAAGTAAAGTAAAGTAAAGTAATGCCTATTTTTTCAGGCGGGCTTAACGTCCAACTACCAAATTAGGTGTCGTGGACGGGGGCGGAAGCACCTACTTTACTATTAACATTTTTTAAACAAATATAAAATTTAGCAGTTATACGCTGGACTCGAACTGGGGTCCTCCCACTTACAAGTCCACGCTCATAACCACTACACCAACACCCGCCCCTCAATATAAATATCTATGTTGGAATATCTTTATTTTACACCCGCAAAATAATACATCATTTACCAAAACACACAATTCACCACGACAGTTAACTCTCTCTATTTTAATACACACATAAACATATAACCTCTTTTTTTGGAACCTCCCTCCTCTCTCCATGGCCAAGCTGGAATCTGTTTCATATAAAGTTAGCAATTTATTGAATAACCTTGTGGCAAGATATCTGTCCATAATGAATTCTTATTTATTTATTTATTTTTTAAAACATTTTTAATTTTTGCCTAATTCACTTGTATGTAATTTCTCATACTTTTGGTAAGAGGAAGTACTCGATCGAATCTGTCAATAAGAAATTATCAATAATATCAAAAATTAACAAAATATCTCAATAAGGGCAAAATCAGCAAGAATCCCAAAAATGATTTTCCGTAATTTAAAATCCTTTCACTTTTTTTGAAACATTTTCTCGAAGAAATCACTTGTGAGGAATCCGGTGACGTTACAATTCAAATTTTATTGGATTTTATTCAATGTTTTGGTGCTGTCTTTTGAGATTATAGTGTAAAACATACAATTTCTACCCTGCCATTTATGCTAATTAATACTTCACCTTTGTATATTAGTTATGTTTGGGAAGCTGAATTAAATTTAAAGAAAAATCAGTCAATATTTCTGAAAGTATTAACGGTAGTAAAAGAAAGTCAAGTGAGTGTTTCACATCAGATTTTGTAAATAATTTTGTTTTGTAAATATCGAAAGTGTAAAGATCCCTTTTTACAATTCTTGTTCCGTCACAAACCTGAACACGAGAGTGGGTAAAAGTGGCACTTTTATTCTATTGTCTTAGAAATAACCATTCTATTTATATCATTATTATTTATGCGATATAATTTTTCAGAATAAAGTACGAAATTTACAGGATGGCCTTGTGGCATTATGCCATTGTGCATAATGTATTGTAATTAAAATAATAATAATAATGAGCTAAGTGGTAAGCGCGTTGGTCTCCCACGCAGAGGTTCCGGGTTCGAGTCCAGTGCTACACTTAGATTTTTTCTTCTTAGTAGCCTCTACAGCTCACTGTTCCGTGATGGACAGTGTTGTCTGTACCAAGAGAACCCCTTCCGGAGGCCGACAGAGTATTGGAGAACCCTCCGGGGAGCACAATAGATCTTTGAGGCGGCAGTGCAATAATCTCCTGCAATAATCTAATCTACTAATCTACGGGTTTCCTCAAGGGGGCATCGAAGGCCTCAGAGGTCCACCTGACGAAGCTGGGTTTGAAGAATGACAACACATGCAGATTCTGTGGGAAATGGAGGAAAGTGCAATAGATAACCTAATTAATTTTGTTTGGATGATAGAATTGTATAATCAAAACTATGATACCACTTTAGAGGAAGCTGTAACTCCACCCCTCCCATAAAAGTGCCCTTAAATGAATTTTCCCAGAGAAATTATCAAAAATAAAAGTTGTAGATCATTGCATGATTAGTTTATATAGGAAGTTACAAAAAAAATCGTCGGAGTCATTTTTGAGAAAATCTCCAAAAAAGTGAAAAAAAAATAATTTAGTAAAGTGTTAAAACAAACGAACTTCCGGTTATACGATTTTTTCAAAACTCGGAATTTCAACAACATATTTAATTCTAATTAACATTATTTAGATGATAGAATTGGCTAATAAACTAAAATAGTATTTAAGATGAAAAAGTAACCCCACCCTTCCACCCAAAAGTGCCCTTAAATGATTTTTCCCGGAGAAATGTTTTGAATAAAAGTTGTAGCTCTTTGTATGTGATTACAAAGACCATAGATGTTGACTGCGTTTAAGGCGCGTCAACATCTATGGTCATTGCCGCCCGGGGCCTTCTCAGTGCACTGCCGGCCACCGGACAGTGTTCACACATTACAGACAACACTGTCCACCGGCGAACAGTGAGCTGTAGAGGCTCCTAGGAAGAAAAAAAATCTAAAAGTAGCAAAGCTGGTCTCGAACCCGGGTCCTTCGCGTTGTAACGCAGTACGCTAACCACTTACCTATCCCCTTCCCGTTGAATTCAACTTAATGTTTCTGTTAAGCACTACACTTGTTGATTCAATACTGAGGACGCACCACATATTCAACATTAATTGTAATTAATATTAATAAGATGACAGAATCATACAATACGATTATACGATTATTTAATAAATAGAATCGTATAACAAAAATAGTACTTTAGAGAAAAGCAAAACCTCCTCCACTCCCCACAAATGAATTATCATGAAGAAATAATTCAAATAAAATTTAAAACTCTTTATATAATGTTTTTGGTGTTCGTTACGACCGCTGTAGTCAACGTTGTAAATTGGATGTTGAGGTTAGGCCAATGTCCGTAACACTTGGTGATGGTATGTCACAGGTTAAACTACAGTTTGTAAGTAATTCTAATTGAAAATTTTTGTAAGTACATTTCCTAAGTTATTTCCATACTTTACTCTTATATATGCCACACATTGTCAAAGTTTCAATAGTTATGATTTAGTTTAATATTGATCTGTTCTACAACAATAGTTTAAAATAAATTTAAATGTGCTATATATATCATACTTTTTATTTAGTTATTTATATAGGATATTTAAAAAAAAATTATTTTGAAAATATTTATTTTAAGTTTATATTTTATGTCATTTTTCTATTTTGTGGATTTGTATTAAAACCTTTGTACAGACCCTGAAGTAGGCAATAAATTTGCCGAAACGTCAGTAGAAATTTCAAAAGAGTTCTTTTGTATGAGCGAACCTCTTTATATAAGTAGGTAGTCTAGCATTTTTCAAATCCCTCCCCTATGCCGCTACAGCCCATTAAGGGCCAGGGCTTGCCAGACAGCGATTTGAATACGGGGGCGTGGTAAGCAAGCCATAATTCCCACGCCGTTTGTTCCGGCCTTCGCTACTTAGGGCGCTACTAACTGTAGCTTCTCACTTTTCATCACGATGCTGGGTCAACACCGACTTTGCCCTCACGAAAATCGAACCCTGAATTCTTGCACAACAGGCGAGTGCGCTAGCCACTAGATCAACGCGTGAGGACAGTTTTTTTCAAGAAAATCGCAAAAAAAGCATATGTTCGGTAAGCGGTATTTCTCGTTGACCAATTTATGACTTTATTGTGTAGTCTCCTGGATTGGAAGTTAAATGAATTATCAAATTTTATATAACAAATATCTGGGAGTATCCGTTTCTGAGTTATACTGACTACATGTATACATAGACCAATTGCTAAAAAAAAAAATTCGGACACCTCAATACGTATATTTCCTGTGATAACTCAGAGCGCTGCACCTGCTCCCAAAAGGTCAGTTTTGCATCTAGATGCACCCTAAGTACTTGACGGAGCTTTGAGGTTTCAGCGTTCTGCCATCTATCCTCAAGTCCCAAGCACCTGGGAGCCGACGCCTGGTAAGCAGCACCACCTCTGTCTTGTCTGGGGCCAAGCTCAGATCATGTTTGTCTAGCCAAGCCGTTACGCGCCTCATCACCTGTCGGAGCCTAATATGCGCCACCTCATGGTCCCTAGCTATCACCACCGCGGCGATGTCGTCAGCATACCCCACCAAAAAAGAGTCCTCCGGCATATCCATGCGCAGGATGCCGTCGTAGGCCACATTCCATAGATCAGGTCCCAAAATAGAGCCCTGAGCCGCTCCTTCCGTTACCACTATACTGCGGGATCCCTCCACGGTGTCATAGCATTAAAATCTGTCCCTAAGATAGCTATGTATCACCCGGAGCAGATATTCCGGCACGCGGAACGCGGTTTCCAGGGCCGCCAACATATCCCCCCACCTTATCAAAGCACAATACGCTTTGTCCGCCACGACCCAGACTACGCGCTATGTGCGGCTCTCACCACTTCTTCCACTACCCCTATAGTGGACCGACCACGCCTAAAACCATACTGCCGCGCGGACAGATCCCCGGCCTCGCTGATCGCTACCGCCAAACGAGGCTTAAGAAGCCTCGCCAGGAGCTTTCCCGCAGTGTCTAGCAGACACAACGGCCTGTATGCTGAGGGCAAGCTCGGGTCCCCTTTCCCCTTTTTTTTTTTTTTTTTACCCTACGCCTAGTTTGCCCTGGCAATCTCAGCCATGCGGCGTCTCGCGGCCCAATATAAATTTCCTATCGAGTTTGTGCTCGATCTTATGTCCTCCAATGCAGGACAAGTGTCCAAATGTGATGCGACCATCTCGTCCAAGTTACAGAGCGGGCATACAGGCGAACTCACCACTCCAATACGACAGAGATGGCTCTGCAAATAATCGTGGCCCGTCTTCATTCTGAAGAGAGCCACTGCCTCACCTCTGGGAAGCCTCGCTGGAATACGGTTTTTTGCGTCGAGCAGGTCTGCCCATCGCCTTTGTTCCGCTGTCCTTCTCCAGGCCTGCAACATCTCGCTTTCTACGCTGCTTTTTATTATCTTTTTAGCAGTGCAGAACGTGACCGGCATTTCGGGTTGGTCCTTCTGGGATCCCTGTTTTGCCAGTGAGTCTGCCTGCTCATTTCCCCAAAGCCCACAAAGCGCCGGTATCCACTGCAGGGCAAGCTCTGTCCCACGCAGGATCAACTTTTCAATTAGTTCCCGGCATGTATCTAGTTCCATTGTGGAGCTTTGGTAGCGTCTGCCACAGCACTTATTGCAGCCTGTGAGTCTATAAGCAAGACCACTTTCTCAGCCGGTATGTCCAGCAATGCTTTCAATGCGAGTAATATCGCCTTAACTTCTCCGTCAAAGTTTGTTCCAAGACGGCCCACAGGTTCTGCCAACCGGAAGACTGAGGAGTAGATCCCTGCTCCGGCATTTTGCTTAGCATTTTCTGCGGAGCCGTCTGTATAAACATGTAGCCACGGTGGCGAGGGATACCATTCGTTGATGGTCTCCAGTGCGCAAACTTTTAGTTCTATTTCCGTCGCTGTTTGTTTGTAGATCCGACGGAGAAGTTGTAAGCTGTATTTGGCGGATCGCAATGGTATCCGTGGGGGGATTACTGGGA
Organism: Triatoma infestans; assembly: GCA_011037195.1. Lineage (NCBI taxonomy): Eukaryota > Metazoa > Arthropoda > Insecta > Hemiptera > Reduviidae > Triatoma > Triatoma infestans. Next base: position 209,119 of record JAAEAF010003620.1, on the reverse strand, counting down.
GGTTTTGACAGGATTCCATATTTAGTCCCTTTTCCTGTCTTAACTTATCAAGTTTAGCCACGAAGGATACTTGGGTTTTAAGCCTTGCACTTGCTGGTTTTGAATGGTCCCAGTAATCAATCCATAATCTTCGGATTCTCTCGCCCATACTAAGTGCCGCTATTTCTCTTCTCGTCTTTGTGGGCTCTGTGCTTGTTTGTAGTTGCATCGCTGAGATCGGAGTAGACTTCGGAGCTCCGGTTATTACTCTAAGTGCTTTATTTTGCAGCTTCTCAATTCTTTCTACTACTGTTTCAGGTGACGTTATCAGCAGTTCGTTTCCATATTCAATAGATGGTCGGACATAACTCTTATAAGCTAATGATAGAATATCCTGAGTTGCACCCCATTTTGTGCCCGTAATCCTTTTTAGTAGGCCCATTCTTCGCTCTCCTTTTTTCACTAGGGACTCCGTGTGTATCTTCCAACTTAGCCTATTATCAAGTGCCACTCCTAAATAGGTGGCTGCTGCTGTTTGCCTAATCAGTTCCTGTGAATAACTTAGAGCGATACTGCGGGCCTTTGTAGACAGAGTGAACAGCTGGCATTCAGTTTTATCAGTGTTTACTTCCATTTCGTTGCCATCCGCCCAGTTACGGAGTGCTTCTAATGCCTTGTTCAACCAGACCTCTAGGGCGGGAATATCGCTGCTAGTTGCCCAAATTACAAGATCATCCGCGTAGAGAAGGGTGTTTATTCCTGGTAGCGACTCTAGCGAGTCAACGATATCATTTATCATCAAACAAAATAGAGTTGGGCTAAGTACGGATCCCTGGGGTAAGCCTTGTCTGGTCTGTTTAAATGTGGAGGTATCCTCATTGTACCTAACTCTGATTAGCCTCTGATCCAAGAAAGAAGCAAGAAATGTAAACATTTTGCCCTGAACTCCCAATTTAATGAGCTTTTGAAGAAGTTGTTTCCTCCAGACTCTATCGAAAGCAGTTTTAAAATCTATAAAAACTGCCAGTGTGCTCTGTTTTCGGTGATATCCATCTTTTATTTCCTGTGACAGCCGAATAACCTGCTCAATTGTGCTACGGTTTTTCCTGAAGCCCGCCTGTTTAGGAGATATGAGCTTATGACCTTCCAGATAGGTTTGTAGCCTCCTCAGGGCCATTCTTTCCAGCAGTTTGCAGAAAACGCTCGTGAGGGCTATGGGCCTGAAGTTTTCTACTTTATCAGGAGTTTTTCCTTTTTTGAGCACTGGGACTATTTCGCTCTTTTTCCATTCACTAGGTAAATGAGTGCACCAAATCTTGTTGAGAAATGAAAGGATTATCTCCTTTGCGGATTCTCCGAGGTGGATCAAGAACTCAGGCAGTATGTCATCAGGGCCTGCGCTTGTCCCTATCTTCGTAGCTCTTAAAGCTTGCTTCATCTCCTCTAGCGCGAAGTTTCCATTAAAGAGGGTTGATTCTTCAGAATTTAAACATGTAGGTGGGAGTCTGGTTTCTGGCTTTTTGTTAGTTTTCCTTGGATGGAAGTTGCTCACCTTACAATAGTGTTTACAAAAATGTTTTGCAATATCAGGATCGCTTGTTAGAAGTCTATTTCCCTGCTTCAGAGGGTTATTTCTTGTCATTCTCTCATTGTTTAAATTTGATAGAAATCTGTGAGCCTTAGTGCCGTCTTTTCTATAGTCGAGCTCTTGGAGAAATTTTCTATAGGTTGATCTTTTAGCTTCAATGACATTCCGTTTCAGGACGGCCGACTTCTTTTTTAGGACGATTCTGTCCTGAGGGTTCCCAGATTCTTCTGCAGTTGCTCTTGCTTGGTCACGTTCCGCCTTCAGTTTTTGGAGGTCTTCATTCCAAAAAGGTGTAAACCTCTTTACTTGTCCTCTCGGGACTGACTTTTGGGCACACGCTATGATAGCACTCATAATCCCTTTAAGTGCAGTATCAACATTTCCTTCAATCATGCTGCTATTTAGCAGCTTATTTGACAGCTGGGCATACAGATTCCAGTTCGCTTTCCGTAAATTCCATCTTGTTCGCTTTTTCTTTTTAGAATTTGGCAGGGTTGGGAACCTAAGCTTGAGTAATGAAATTTTGTGACCAAAGCCACCTGGGGCGCATAACAGTTCGTGTTCTAATTTTGAAGCCAAAGCAGGATGAGCTAAAACTACATCAGGGTGCGATAGCGCGCCAGTGTAAGACATGAACGTGGGGGCGTTTGAACTATTTTCTACGAATATTACTGGGTTGGAGTCAATAAAATCTTCTACAATCTGACCGGTTGATTCTGTAGCGGCGTAGCCCCATCGTGTAGAAGGTGCATTTAGATCTCCGCACAATATACATTTCGCATTCCAGCTAGTTTCAAGCCAGTCCAGTTTTGGTTTATTTCTTGGCGGGTTGTACACCATAAAGATGCGTCTGTGCTGATCTTTCTTCCAGACCTCAATCTCAGCCATTTCAAGCCTATCGGCGTCATTCATTTCCTTCCTGATGTGGAAAGTCACTGTTAGTGATTGCTTTGCGGCTACAATGATGCCCGAAGAGTGTGTTCTGGACCGAGGAAGGCTATAAGTCTGATAGCCAAAGTTCTGAAAGAAACTCATGTTTTCCGTTGCTGCTCCCGCCTCCACTATACCATAGATGTCTGCATCTGTGTCATGAATAATCTTTTTCAATTCTGTGAATTTGTCACTAGTAAGTCCACCCGCATTCCAGTAAAGAATGCTCAGTATAGTATCGTCAGGGCCTTGAAAAAGGCCGTTTGCATCTAACTTTCTTTGACCTGTTTTTTGCATAAGGTCACTAATGCTTTTTCTTGGGTCGAAAGTTGTGATCGTTTAGTTCTCTTTATAATAGATATCCAGGGGGCACGTGGTATTCACTATACCGGACGCGATCACAATCACCCCCCTCTTTTCCCCTTACTAACCAGGACCAGTTTCTGTACCTTCCACCGCTTGGGGAGGACTCCTTCCCTCAGACACCTATTGTAATGTTCAACAGCAGTTGAGGGCACACTCGAGCAATTACCTTTAATACCTCCGTAGGAATGCCATCCGGCCCCGGCGCCTTCCTATTGTGGAGTAAACCCACCGCGTCTTCTAGGTCTTCTGTCGTGAACAGTGGTACATCCTCTAATGGGGCAGTATACTGTTCGCTCTCACTTATCGGGTGGGTAGGGAATAATTCCCGCACTATCCCGTCCATCAATGCGGGGTCCAAGCTTTTGCGGGGAGAAAGGATATTTAATATTCCTCGTAATAACTTAATCCTAAATTCTAATTAATCTGAACCTATATACATCTATTTACACAGCTTTCACATACACATTCATACTAATACCGGGGTGCCAATCCCGGCTCAGGCCCGCCCCGTCCTAAAAACAAGTGGCTCCCAATTATTTACAATATTTACATATACTGTACAAGGTGCAAGAAGATGGCCGCCATGGCCAGAAGTTGCCACGCCTGGCCAGCACTGATCCCCCACACTTCAATCGCTCACTACACTCATTTAATAAATAAACTTAAAAATAAACTAATTCTATCTCGCATACACTCGAACACCCATTCTAATAAATACATCCATACAAATAAATACAGCCATTCTCAACTTAACATGCACTAATCTAATAAATATACTGGGAACTTGATGCGACTCGCATCCCTAATGTCTTCTATCTTAATGTGTATAATATCTGGCAAAATTCAATAAGTGAAATAAAGAATAAATGAAGTAGGAAATAAAGCTGACTCTCATTGTAAATCCATTCATATTCTGGCACCGATCGCCTTAATATATTCTATAATACATTGATAAATAAATTTATAAAGTAATAAAACTTCGAGATGCCATTAACTCTTTCTCTAGTGAAAGTACCCAAATTCTTGACCAAACTGTACGTGTTTTGATGTTTATAATAAAGTTTATTTACTTTTTTTTTTTTACGTAATTTACTTTCACGTAGATAAAGAGAGAGAGAAAAAAGAAAATCATGTTTAGAAAATGTGAGTTAACCTCAGTTAATAATTTACGCTTCAAAGTGTAAGTATGTAATATAAACCAAGGTATAGACCACAAAATTGTTTGGCCAAGTGTGTTGTTGACATGTTCATGTAGATACTAGTAAGTAGGTATATTGGTGTGTGTGTGTGTAATTCATGGTTGGACGTGGATACACAACCCACACGTTGTGTATACAGTAGCTCTATGTTCCATGTAAATACTTAAAAGGACCCAGTTTACACGTGGTTGATGTCACTATACAAGCGCTTACACTAACACCCAGTTACCCAGTTATTGTTCTATGCTTTACTCCCTGACCTTTATCCTAAAAAAAAAAAAAAAAAAAAAAAAAAAAAAAAACTGCTGTGAAGCCCCCCCCACTTTCCAGGAATTTTTAACTCAATTTGTACTGAGTTCAACATAATATGTATAGCTAGTAGCGTTTAAAATCTAACCTAAAAAAATTGAGGGGAACGTCTTTTTCCAGATCGAAAAAGTCTTAATTATTCCAGATCGTAAAAAGGGAAAATATTTGAAACAAAAATGATTGGTCAATAATTTATATGTAGTTAAACAAAGTTCAAAGAAACTCGTAAGCATCTTTATCAAGATAAATCGCTGATAATTGTAAAAAAAAAAAAAACTGTTTTGTAATGTTGCAATTCTGATCCAAACCTATTTCTTTTATCAACCTCAAAAATTTTCGGCAATTAGTTTAATTATTAATTATATTATATAAATTATAGAGTCGTATAAAAATATTTGGAATTAGCACGCACTTTGAAGGTACGTGCCACCAAATAAAAGTTCTAGGTGTCGAATTGAAAATATTGAAAGTACAATGCTTATCAAAATAAGAAGAACGTTTTGGAAAGGGATGGTAGATAATCCTCTGTAGTATCCAAAAATGTGAACTTAGAGCTTGATAGTCAGTATGTAAAATGAATCTGCCTCCACAGTGATACTGTATTATGGGTTTTGAGAAGGAGAGCAATTGGGTTATACAAGTAAAGCTGAACACTGCATAATAGAATAGTAGCACAAACTGCCTGGACATTACACTAAAATATACAAAATGGTAGTGAGAGTTAAAGAGAAAGATTGGTGACGCGTTGTGACTGCTGTATGAACTCTGCTGCAAGATTCTCGGTAGACTCCCTCCTATAGCCGACACAGCTGTATTTAAACAGTTTCTCCCACTCTAGTTTGGCTTAAACTAGAGCGTATTCCTGTCTCTTTCTCTCTCTACTTTGGATCCTTATAAATAAACTAGAAGTATGGGTGAACACTGTATAATCGAAAAGGAGCACAAAGTGCCTGGACTTCACATAAAATATATAAAATGATAGTGAGAGGTAAAGAGAAAGGTTGATGACGCTTTGTGACTGCTGTATGAACTCTATTCCAAGACTCTCTCTCGGTAGACTCCCTCCTATCGCCGACACAGCTGTGTTTAAACAGTTTCTCCCACTCTAATGTCTGGCCTAAACTAGAGCGAGTTCCTGTCTCTCTCTCTCTCTCGCTCTCTGCTTTGGATCCTATTTCCTACTGGCAAAGTTTTTGAGTTTCAGAAAGGGGTTCAGAAGCAAAGATAATAGACCATCTTTCGCTGCCATTTGGATATTCATGACTGAATACAACTCCAAGATCGACCGGTGAAGCAACAACTCCGAGAATGAAAGGAAGCTTAGGATTGTAATGTGTATTGGTTAATAAATGAATTACGTTGTTGTGGTGGTTGGTTCCGCAGTGTTGGAAAGCATCAGAGACATTTTCCGTAATAGCCAACTTCATTTTGTGGTCATCGACCGGTTTCGGGCGTTCGCCCATCATCAGGATATTTTTGTTGAACAGTGTATTAAACATAGACTTGCATAGAGCAAATACAGTTGAAACACTGTGTATCTGCTCTGTGCAAGTCTATGTCATTACACTGTTCAACAAAAACAAATGAATGACGTCTCAAATGAATGACGTAATTGATTTTTCTTTTGGTTCATTTTATGGCCAACAGCATCGCTTCAAATACCAAACAATATGTTTGGTTAACTTTAACATTATTATAGATATACGAGGTAGGAAAAATACGTTGTTATTAGAGCTCAATGTGTGCATGAATGGGACTAAATGGTGCGGTAGCACTACCTGTAGCTAGTTCACAGATTCTCCAAAAGCAAATAGAAAACGCGTTATTAATGGTGTTTGCGCGCAAACTTTATTTATTTAAATGACTGTTTACATTTTATGTACATTACTTAATTAATTTGAATTCTATAAAAAAAAAAAACAATTTGACAAGTTTAATAAAACTAATTATATTAAATAAATTTAAGCCAGAATTGTGCAAACATTCATCATGGTCCATAATGGTAAAGAGATGATGGCTATCTCTTGATTACTTCGTTTATTGCTTTCAAAGGTAAATCCATCTTCTTGTGCGTGATGATTAAATTCACTATTAAATTTTATTACACTGGTTATATCACTTTATATTATTTCTCGTTTTCCCTTCGTAATAAAACTTTCTAACAAATATAATAAAATGGCAGATTAAATCACATTATAACTTCCACGGACACTGATCTATTTAGAGTACTCTATATGGTGGGCTCAGGTAAGTTTAGGGCAGACCACCCTCTTCCAGAGCTGATTTTATTAATTATCACTTAGTTATTCAAGACCAATTTCTAGCTTGCAATGAAGAGGATTCATAAAAAAAAAAAAAAAACGCCATCGATCTCTGACTGGTCGTAAACCAGACATTCGATGCGAATGGCGAGAGGGTTATTGAAGCGAAAAATCTAGCTGCAAAAGAAAATGAATAAATGTTGAAAGAGATGTTGCCACTCACCTTCTACTGCAAACGGGGGCACAAGAGCGGTAATGAAAGCTTGAATTAAAGGCTCAATGAGTTGAAGAAGCTGAAAGGGAAAACAGACAAATAGGCGAGAAAAGGGATGTGTTTATATGGCATGTATTTGCAAAAGAGAGTGTGTGTGTGAGAGAGAGCGTGTGTGAGAGAAAGAGATTGGAGGTGCGATGAGTAATTCCTTTATAGATATAAGATAGAAGAAAACTAGGTGCGGATAAACCCTAAGAACCTAGAGTAGCGGAGTTCTTCCAAGAACTGTTCCTGAAGTAGCAAGGTGCGGTAGTCTTTCTATTAAGTTTTACACAAACTCGGTACGGGCACTTTATAGAGGCGCGCGGAAGGCGTACTTCAAGGGTAAATTTCAATGATATTGTTTGGCGAGTAAAAGGAAGAAGCACTTTCCCGGCTATAAACACTTATTCACTGGAGAGGCGTGATAACTAAATTTGGGTGATATCTAAGGGTGTGGGAAAGTAAGAAGGGGAAAAACCCCGCGACATATAAGGCGCCGCCAATTCCATCAGCAAAGGAGGAAGAATGGGAAAATGCGGGGAAGCATGAAATTGATAAGAAAATAATGCTTCGGAAATAGCAGGGGATTAAAAATACAAACGTGATAAACAGAGTTATAAAATAGAAATATAAAGAAGCAGTATGAAAAGTTAAGCCTCAAAGGTGCCGTGAACGAACAATCTCTGTCTTAGATCCTTGAAGCTCCACTATTTTTTATTGTTTTTCAAAGATTCTAGTTTTTTAGCCTTTTCCAAGTTCCACGTTCTAGTTTCCTTTGTGTTTCTTTCCCACCGGATATCGTAATTTTATTTAAATGGCTCAACTACTTCAACTATCCATGATCAGTCATCATGTATATCGCAATGACCAAGTTTCTTTGCCTTATATGAAGATGCGTTTCATAACCATCACTGTTTCTTTGGCATCCACTCTTTTGCCTTAAGAATCCTCTACAGCTAGCGAGCAATACGTATCTCATGCTGTCTATCTTGTACATAATAGTTCACACTTTAAGTAACGCTCTCTATTTGGTGCCCTTCTATAGAAGAAATTCAATTACCATCAAACACATCCAACTAAATGATTTATTTGAAAAACAAATAATAAACTACTATTTAAAAAAAAAATCTAGTGTAAAACACTCACACAACTTTCTCTTACTCCTGTTCTCAAAATTATAACTGACAAAAATTATAGAATGTGTACCAAATATAACGAAATTCGTTGAAAACTGAAAAAACTGTTCAGTAAAAGCGCACTTCCGGCTTACAAATTTTCTTAAAACTTGGAATTTTAGCCATCTATTTATTTCTAATTAATTTTGTTTGGATGACAGAATTGTATAATCAACTATGATACCACTTTAGATGAAGCTGTAACCCCACTCCTCCACTAAAAGTGCCCTTAAATGAATTTTTCCAGAAAAATGTTTTAAATACAAGTTATAGATCTTTGTATGTTTAGTTTATATAGTTGTTTCAAGAAAATCGTCAGAGCCATTTTTGAGAAAATTGCAAAAAAGTGAAAAAATTAGTTAGTAAAGTGGTAAAGTAAACGCACTTCCGGTTATCCGATTTTTTTCAAACTCGGAATTTCAACAACATATTTAATTTTAATTAACATTATTTAGATGATAGAATTGTCTAATAAACTGAAATAGCACTTTAGATGAAAACCTAACCCCACCCCTCCCACATAAGTGCCCTTAAATGAATTTTCCCAGAGAAATGTTTCAAATAAAAGTTGTAGCTGTTAGTATGAGTAGTTGATATAAAAGTTTAAAGAAAATCATTGGAGCAATTTTTGAGAAAAGTGCAAAAACGTAAAAAAACTAACAAGTAAAGTGGTACTTCCGGTTGAGGAATTTTAACAGATGACCCACTGTCGGATCCCATGGTGATACCTAATCGGAATATCAAGTTTGAACTTTCTACGATTTTTCGTTTTTGAGCTATGCTGTTCACATACATACACACACACACACGCGCAGACCATGTGCTAAAAACTACTTTTTTGGACTCAGGGGACCTCAAAACGGATATTTCCGGTGAAAACTCAATATCGAAAATTTGACGATCGATTACATACTTCCTATTACTAGGAGTAAGAGAAAGTAAAAAGAAAACTTTTAAATTATATTCAGATTACATTTTTAAAAGTTCATTCATGTGGCAAAGTATCCAGAAATGGCTAGAAATTCTGCCTTCGAAGATTATATGTCAACGAAATTATTCCACAAACTTGCTTATATTGATGATCGACCGTTGGTTTATAAAGTAATAAGAAATCATGAAGGGCGATCAATCAAAATACACTTTTTTAAGAATATCCGACGTTTCGAACAAATTTATTGTCATTTTTTGTTGTTGTTGTTGTTGTTGTTATTATCTTCTTCAAGGATCTGTACAACAACAAAAAAACAAAAAATATTGAATAATATTAGAAAACAAAAATTTGTTAAATTACTTACAAAAATAAAAAGCGATTAACGATGATTATTACAATTTTGATAATGGTAACCCTACAATTATTGCGACCAACACAAACAGGAAAATAAAGAAACATAATTTTAGAAATGATAAATATTAAAAAACTCAGAACTTCAATCAATTATAGAACGGACACAAACAACTTACTTTTTCCCTCATCTAAAACAGAATCCTGAAACCACATGCCTGAGAAATTCCCATCCTTCATAAGACTTGGGTTTTCTTTCCATCCCCCATTCCTCAATACTAACTTTTAACAACCTGTACATCAACAGTTTCATTTGAGATGATATAGTTCAGTATAACATTTAAAATAACTCATTTTTGCAAGTTTTGTTAAGTTTATTTGTTTTGTTTATTGTTTAGTGTATTTTTTACTTATAAAAATTATGTGTAATCCTTGTTAATCGCTTTTTATTTTTATAAGTTGTTGAGTGTTAAGCGAGACCTTACATCTTGTGTAATTAACAGCCTTAACTAAAATTAAATTCCGAATTGGAAATAAAAGCAATCTTGAAATTATTGAACCTTTATAATATTCTTTTGAACAACAGTAATAAGTAATTAATATGAAGCAATTTTATGATATAATATATCCCACACCAAGTTATAGGCAATAAAAATAATGTACTTTCCACTCGCGCCCAATTCTGCCAACCTAATTACCAAATACCAAAAAAAAAAATATCAAATTTCCCCAAGTAATCTAACAAACTGCTTTCTAATTTCATTTAATATTTTTCTCAATAGTATCCTTTATTTATTTTTACTTTCTCTTACTCCTAGTAAGAGGAAGTATTGTAATCGTGTCAAATTTTCGATATCGAGTTTTCACCGGAAATATCCGTTTTGAAGTCCCCTGAGTCCAAAAAAGTGGTTTTTAGCAAATGGTCTGTGTGTGTGTGTGTCTGTGTGTGTGTGTGTGTGTGTGTGTGTGTGTCTGTATGTATGTGAACAGCATAGCTCAAAAACGAAAAACCGTAAAAAGTTAAAACTTGATATTCCATTTAGGCATCACCGTGGGATCTGACACTACGTTATCTGTCAAAATTCCTCAACCGGAAGTACCACTTTACTAGTTGGATTTTTTACTTTTTTGCGATTATCTCAAAAATGGCTCCGACGATTTTCTTTAAACTTCAAACATCAACCACACAAACAAGAGCTACAACTCTTATTTGAAACATTTCTCCGAGAAAATGCATTGAAGGGCACTTTTGAGGGAGGGGTGGGGTTAGGTTTCCATCTAAAGTGCTATTTCAGTTTATTAGACAATTCTGTCATCTAAATAATGTTAATTAGAATTAAATATGTTGTTGAAATTCCGAGTTTGAAAAAAATCGGATAACCGGAAGTGCGTTTACTTTACCACTTTACTAAATGATTTATTCACTTTTTCGCAATTTTCTCAAAAATGGCTCCGAAGATTTTTTTGAAACTTCGTATATAAACTAAACATGCAAAGATCTACAACTTTTATCTAAAACATTTATCTGAGAAAATTCTTTTAAGGGCACTTTTAGGGGAGGGGTGGGGTTAGATTTTCATCAAAGTGCTATCCTAGTTGATTATACAATTCTATCATCCAACCATATACCCTTGTGGTTCGGGGTTCAAGAATAGGACTACAGTATCTCTGCTTGTTGTAAAAGGCAACTAAAAGAGCAACTGTCCGTTGACCTCTCGCCTTTCCCTTACCTTTGCGTCCTTCCAAGTTATCCAAATTCCTGAATGGGTGGACAAGACTCATAGCCGTGGTGAAGGCAACTTGTCTAGGGGAAGGGAACCCTGAAGGCAAATCTCCTGGTCCTCCAGGTTGGGGGTTGAGCATGGGGCCAACTCCCCCATCTTGTAAAAAAACACTTGTTACGAAACCCAAAATTAAAAGAAAGCCGGATGGAAATTATGGTAACGGACCTGGCGCGAAAAAGACTAAACTTAAAGATTTGACCATGGCACGTGGAATGTGAGAACCAAGTTGAAGCCAGGAAAAATGCAAGAAATTGCAAATGAAATTATAAAATTTAAGATTGATATTGCGGCACTCCAAGAAATAAGATGGCCAGGACAAGGGCGCATTGATAAAAAAGATTATACGCTCATTTACAGCGGGGGTGAAAATAGAAGAGGGCTCTATGGAACAGGATTTTTAATTAATAAAACAATTAGGGGATCGCTACTAGACTTTGAAACCATCAATGAAAGAATTTGTAGGGTGAAAATAAAAGGAAAATTCAGAAATGTATCCATAATATCTGTCCATGCACCCACTGAAGACAAATCTGATGAAGAGAAAGAGACCTTTTATGATAAATTAAGTGAAACATGTGAGCTCGTCCCAAAATATGATGCCATGATTGTTCTCGGGGATTTCAATGCGCAAATCGGCAAAGAGGTTTACGTAAATGACGTTGCCGGAAAGTTCTCGCTGCACGATGTGTCTAATGATAATGGACAGCGGCTAGTGCAGTTCGCATCTGCATATAATTTGAAAATCAAAAGCACGAGTTTTCAGCATAAGCGAATACACTTGGGAACATGGAAAATCCCCGGAGGTGGTGTCAATCAAATTGATCATGTTATGATCTCTTCCAGGCATGCTTCCAGTATTATTGATGTTAGAGCCTGTAGGGGTCCAAATTGTGACTCGGATCACTATTTACTGAAAGCTCTTTTTAGACATAGGCTGGCGAATTGCCAGAAAGGCAAAAGAATACAGAGGAAAAGATGGAATACTGAGAAGTTTAAAAACCAGGAGTGTAAGGATCTGTTTGAAGAAACGTTGAAATGCAAATTGGAGAACTGTGAAGAGAAGGGTGATGTTGAAGCAGAATGGACCAGTTTAAAGGATATTTGAAGTGGCAGCTGACCAAGTATTAGGAGAAAAGGTCTTGCAAAGAAACTGTGAATGGTTTGATGAGGATTGCAAACAGGCGATTGAGCAAAAGAATGCCGACAGACAGATTATGCTACAAAGGGATACGAGAGGTAACAGAGAAAAATATCGCATCAGCAGAAGTAAAGCGACTAATTTATGCAGAAAGAAAAAGAGGACGTGGTACAGAAGAAAGATTGAGCATATGGAGGAGCTGAATGAAGGAAATGAACCTAGAAGATTTTATGAGTCTGTTAGGAAAATGAGAGCCGGTTACCAACCCAAGATGAATGTTTGTCGCAGCAAGGAGGGTTTGTTCATAGGCGAAGAAAAGCAGATTATAGGTAGATGGGCGGAACATTTTGAAGATGTGCTCTCTGCCACCCCTCAGAATGGTGGACTGGCAATCAATTATGAAAACAGTGAACAAGATACTAGAGCGCTACCGGATGCTGAACCGCCCACATATGAAGACTTTATGGATGCTGTGGAACAACTAAAAAACAATAGAGCTTCCGGAGAAGACAATCTTCCTTCTGAAATGTTTAAGATTAGTGGCGACTACATGTGCCAAAGATTGTATAATTTGATTTTTAAGATATGGAACAATGAGCTGATGCCTGATGATTGGTGTTCGGGATTGATTCTACCAATTTTTAAAAAGGGGGACAAGACTATATGCCAGAACTATAGAGGCATATCTCTATTAAATGTCGCATACAAAATTTTAGCTAATATTTTAACAGTAAGGCTGAAAACTTATTCTGAACAGATCCTTACGGATTACCAATGTGGCTTCAGGCCGAATAGGGGCACAACTGATCAGATATTCACCTTACAGCAAGTTTTAGAAAAGTGCTGCGACTTTAATATAGATGTACACATGCTCTTTATAGATTTTCAGCAAGCGTTCGATCGAGTGGATAGGTTTCAACTCTTTAATGCCCTAAAAGAATTTAATATACCGCTCAAATTAATAAATTTGATAAAAATGACATGTCCCGGACGCAGGCTAGTGTACTTGTTGGCAACAAGGTAAGCAGAAAAATACAATTTGATGCAGGAGTAAGACAAGGAGATGCCCTCTCAGCGACCCTGTTTAATCTGGTCCTGCACAAAGCAATGAAGAATATAGAGTCTGGCGGCACACTGGCAAACCGCACCTATCAAATTCTTGGATACGCAGATGATATTGTGGTACTGGCAAGAAATGAGAAAATATTAAAGGATGTTCTTGGCAAGCTAGTTAAAGAATGTAAAATAGTAGGTCTCGAGATTAATGAAGCTAAAACCAAGTATATGGTAACTTCAACCTCTGAAATAAGAAGAAGGCCGAGTAGCTTGTCTCATGATAGTCACACCTATGAAGCTGTTGACCGTTTCGTCTACCTGGGCACAGAAATAAATTGTGAAAATAAAATGAGCGACGAAGTCAGAAGAAGAATAATGTGTGGCAACAGAGCTTATTATGGAATTATGAGGATGATAAAGTCGACCCTATTGTCTAAGGGAACGAAATTCAAACTGTACAAATCCCTTATCAGGCCTGTCGTGTGCTATGGCGCAGAGGCGTGGACGCTGAAAGTAGCCGACCAGCAAGCACTTAGAGTCTTCGAAAGACGTATTTTGAGGCGTATCTTTGGCCCGGTGTGTACGCAAGGAACGTGGCGTATCAGGACTAACCAAGAGCTTGATGACCTCATACAGCAAGAAGATATTGTTAGGTTTATTAGGTCTAGAAGGATCAGTTGGTTAGGACATCTAGAAAGAATGCCAGATGCCAGAACGGCCAAAAGAGCTTTTCGGGAGAGCTTTCCAGGAAAAAAAAAAAGAGGGCGTCCTCGAAAAACTTGGATTGACGACTTGGAAGGGGACCTGACTAAGATGGGAGTGACAAACTGGAGAAGAAAGGCTATGGACAGAGATGGCTGGAGGTTAATTGTTAGGGAGGCCAAAGTTCACCATGGACTGTAGAGCCGGATAAGAAGAAGAAGATCATCCAACCATAATTAGTTAGAAATAAATAGATGGCTGAAATTCCGAGTTTCAAGAAAATTAGTAAACCGGAAGTGCGTTTTTACTGAACAGTTTTTTCAGTTTTCCACGAATTTCGTTAAATTTGGTACACAAACTATAAAATTTGTCATATCATTTTGAGAACTGGAGTAAGAGAAAAGTTTTGTGAGTGTTTCACACCAGATTTTTTTTTATTGTTGTACAGATCTCTGAAGAAAACAATAAATTTGTCGAAACGTCGGAGAATGTTAAAAAAGTGCATTTTTATAAACTGCTCTGGTTTCTATCTTCTGTAAACTATGCTTATATTTCTGATGATTCCAAATCATACAAACGACTACAATAGTGCCATCTATTATCTTGCCTGCAAATTTGCAAAATTTTGTAAACTTGCAAAACTACATCCATATATATAGCTGAAACAGTAAATCATGACCCAAAGTATAGCCAACGCATAGTAGGTTTACTAACTATAATTACTGAAAGCCAAAGATTATTTAAAAAAAAAAAAAAAAAAAATACAAGGAATACGAAAGTATAATTTCTTTTGACTATAATCACTAGTGTTTGGTAAAAAACAGGAAATAAAATAAAATAATAAACGAAATTAAAAGGTGAGTTCTGTTAAATAAAATTAAATGAAATAAAGTAAAATTTAAAAGAAAATAATAGAAAATATTAAGTGGACTGTATAGAAAGAGTAAAGAGTAAAGAGTGAGCCAATGGGCTCATATAACATGAACAAAATGAATATTAAATTAAATGCCAAATGAGTAGTAAAAATATTTATTATATTCAACAAGCCAAAAGGAGTGGCGCTTACCTTAAACGCAGACACCTTTAAAGTTAGTGTGGTCCGACTGAAGTCCTTCAGCCCATATGAGGAATTCAAGGAAATAGGAGACAGGAAAGGAAACAAAAACGAACCATATGCCTGTAATTCCAGCGTCGTTGTCCACACAGTACGGCTGATGAAAATAAATGAAGTATTTAAACGGGCTTCAGGAAAGCTGTAAGGCCGGAGAAGCAACCGGAAGTAGACCATGTGCTTGTAAAATCAATCTTACCAGGCCGGGAGAATCCGGAGACACTCACTCGACAAGAATTCAACTTATTAACACTAACCCCGAGGAAAACCAGACGTGGCAACACATGGGTTTTCACGAAAAGGAAAGCGGAAGTAGTTTAAACTGTATAAGTAGAAGGTGCTGTCTACTGCATATATATTGCTCGTACGAGTGTAAAATAGTGAATCACTTATTAACACTAATTCCCCGAGGAAAACCAGAAATGATAACACATAAGTTTTCACGGAAGGAGAGCGCGGTGGTCTAAATTGCATAGGTAAAGGCAAATTACGTATTACACACATACACCTTACTTGTCTGAGTATTATTCAGTGTCTGACCTAGAGAGGGCAATATTAATGGGACTACCCCCTCTCTACAATTAGGACACTGCCTATAAATTTATAAATTATTATATTTTAACGGCGGCAAATTCAAATATGGATAAATATCGAACAACTAGATTTAATAGAAACTTACCAATAATATATAATTAAATCCCGGATTGGATAATAGAAAATTATTTATCATGGCGATCGGAAGAATCTTTATAAAAATAAATTAATTCTTTCACTTAACTATTATATTTTTTGTTAAATAATATTTTACTTCACATTCGAATTTAATCAGGAATAATCGGGAATAAGATCAATAATAATTGATGTATTCTTTTTGCAATGAAAAGAAAGGTTAAAAGTGAAATCTAAAAGTTTGAAGAGACTTATAATTCTATTCTTATAATTCTGTAAACTGTGGGGAGCAGGGGGTATATTTGTTACATTGTCTGTAAATAATGCATGGAAAATAAAGAAGTTTTTATTTTAGTTTTGTGTTTTTTTTTTAAAAAAAGTTTTTAGTATTTGAAATTTATGTAAATTAGAAATATAGTGATTACAAAACATGGTAATTCAGTAGTTTGTATGTGAGGTATAAATGGAACTCAGTGTATACTAACTAAGAGGAAGATATTATTCAACATAAATCAAGGCCGATCGTATTGATGATTGTATAAGGAGTGATATTGATCCTTGCAATTAGCTAGTTGGAAGTTATTACTGACATCAATAAAATATTTTCATTGTTATACTAATTAAGAAACATTATATTTAAGAAAAAATTAAAAAATCTACCCAATTTACAAATCAGTATTGTTAATACTTGACCACTAATTAGTGATTCAATGGCAGCAAATATCGCCTTCCCTCCTTATTTAACCTTGAAACAATATCAATCTATACAGCGGTGAATATTAATATGGGATACAGATGTCGTTCTGGGTTACCCAGTAAAAGTTTTTATAGCCGGGTAACATCGGATAACCACATTATATTCTGTTGGGCTCTTGTTGACTAGGACCTCCCACCTGGTAGTCCATATGGTGCTTATGGCGACCATATTCTATTTTTAGTACACAAGGGTTTGTTACATTTGTGTGCTACCGATAAATATATTTATCTATTTATCTAGGTATTGGTTTACCATCCGTGATCATTGCTCATGTTTTCCTAAACATAAACAGCGTAATGATTTAAAGGAGTTTCATAAAATTTCATAATTTTGTATATAGCAAATATATTCGCGTACAATCTTAGTTATTTATTATAAAGAGATTAATTCCGATTACAGCGATATTGCAGAAGACAAAGAACTCCGATAATACAGTTGGGAATATCTCATTTAGCCGGTGGATAATTATATTATCGAGCATATCATAACAAATATCTGTCTATGTGAGATGGATAAGCCAACCGATTATCTCAATATTTTGATTCTTCGATTTTAATGGCAGGTTACTGTAGTAAGCTAAATTATGCAGATTTTTTTTTTTTTATATTCGATATTCAGGTTCCTAGTTTTTACCTTTACCTTAAGAATGGAATGAAGAATGGATGAAAAGGCTAGAATTTTGCGGGTGTTGGATGTGTCACAATGTAAGTTTTTGTCGGAGTGTATCAACTAAATTTGCTCTGTGCAAATGTATACTGTTTGACAAAATGCATCCTGATGATGGGCGAACGCCCGAAACCGGTCGATGATCACAAGAAGGAGCACGCTATAATGGAAAATATCTCTGATGATAAGTTTGTGTCTATCGTTAGGATGTGATACTTAATGGAAACCTGCGGATACCACGAAGATCCCTGAAGAAGTGACTAGTCCAACTTTTCGGGTAGAATCTAATGCTATAAATAGATTGATATTTGTTGTTTTGACAAAGTCAAAACATTGACAAATTTTTATTATTATTTAATTATTTGAGAAGTGTTTGAAACCTCTTTATGTCCACAGTTCCTTTCATCCGTTTTGTTTTCGAAGAAACCGTCGTTGGACTTGGAAGCGGAGGTTCCAGATTCTAGGCCAGTAGTACTGTCTTTAGATTTGCTTGCCCTAGTATCACCTAGGATCCTAGAACAGCATGGGATTCCCGCTAAGCCCAATAGCAGTCAACCTTCTATATAAAAAGCTCGAAAAAGAAGCATTAGCCAAGGGCACTCTGATGGCGTGTTTAGTCATATGGGTACGTTGATGATACTTTCCTTAAATGGGAGTCCATGAAAGACAAATTGCTCTCTTTGCGCTCACAACTAAATAACATTTATCCTAACATAAAATCCACGATGGAAATTGAAGAGCATGAAAAGCTTCCTTTCTTGGATATTTTACTCTAGAGGAAAAAGAGGAAATAGAAGGGCATACAGTATACCGTAAGAACACCTACACCAACCAGTACTGGAAGGATAGTTCAGGCCAATATCTTACAAAGAAGTAAGGTTTAATCATCACATTGATCAAACGCGCTATTAGGATAGTCGAGCTAACGGAGCTAACGGAGTTGCCAAAACAAGAAATTCATATTCGGCAAGCTTTGAAAGAATAGAAACATACCAACTCTCTTCACTATGGTCAAACCTTCTCCTGGCGTAGGGAAAACAGAAGAAATAGCGGAAAGAAGAATGAAAACGACGATTGTTCTCCCAAATGTTCAAGAACGGTCAGGAAGATTACAAAAAATCATAGCTAATCAATTTAAGAACTATATATGAAATAGAATTACATAGAAAAATATCCCACAGATTAAGAAAAAATTGCAACTCCAAAAAGATGGGGGACTATAACATTCCTTGCAGATCCGGTGTAAAAACATGGGGCAAACCAAAAGATTACTGACAAAGCGACATAAAGAGCACACTCAGTGTGTCAAGCATAGCGAAAACGAAAAAAATCTGCTCTTACAAAATTTTTTTTTTTTTTTTATAGTCGGGCATGCAATAAATTTTGAGGATAACCAAAGTCCATGCCTAAGTAAACAATTATTAGGTACAGTCGTGTGAGAAACATTAGAAACTGAGGAAGAGAAATTAAATAGAGATGACAGATTTAATTCTAAACAGCATATGGCTAGAAAAAAAATAAATTACAGTTTTTGAGAAAAAAAAGCAAGGCCTCAACTTAAACCTTAGACTTCTTCAACCAACAGTCGATGTGAGAACAAATTAAGCCCGCCCATACTCTACAAAATGGAGGAAGAAATTATACCCTGCACTCAAATACGTTCCACACTACTATCCCTGTTTTTTTTTGGCCAGTCTTGGTTTAACATTATAGTCAACACTATCCTAAAGAAGCCTATTGCAATATAGACTTTATGGCCAGACTTTTTGTAAGTGCCATTTTTCTAGCTATTATATTAAGTTTTTTGTTGTTTTTTTTTTTTTTCTTTCTTTTCTTTCTCTCTTCTTTTGTTTTTGTGTAAGTCTGCTGTAATTATTTGTTTATAACTTTTGTTTGATGACTCTTCAGACGGTCTAAGGACCATAAATATGTCTGTCTATATCAATATTTTGTACTTAATGCTTTATAATTTTATGTAACTGTAACAGCAACCAAAGGCAGTAAAGAGAAGAGAAACAAACCCAAGCACTCTCTCGAACTGGAGTGGGAGAAACTGTATAAATACAGCGACGGACAGTCCAGAGATATACAGCACAGGGCAGTTCAATAAATCCAATCACTACGTGTCATTACCCATTGGCCACTCTAACTTAACCATTCTCTATTGTAAATTCCAGGCAGTCTGTGTCTCTTAATTAATATATTAGTTAACCAGTGTTAATAAAGTCAATCTCATTTCATCAACCAGAACTAAATTCTCTCCACCTAACACATCCATTATATAACACATATTTTTAATAAACACCTTATTATTATTACTATTATTTACTTTGTTTAGTATTCTTAACATTTTAACTCTTTACTATAATAGGTTATTATTTCTTTCTTAAAGAGATCCAGCCTTTGTATATGTAAAGTTTATTTTTGAAAAGTAAGTCTTGCTAGTTCAATGCTTATAAAGTTTCTAATTATTCTTATGAAAGTTATAATGAATTCAATTCAATTAATCATAAATATTACCCACATTGAGCAACGGTGGTGATGGTTTAGTTGTTGATATGACTACAGAGGTTGGTAATAACGTCTCTTGGCATGTTTCATTACCATTACACGTTCTTTCTGACCTCCAGTTACCAAGTCTTCCAGAAGCTTGGGGACCAGTTTGTGCGCCAAAACATGGAAGTACCTTTAACAAATAAATAAATAAACTGAACTATAATAATGTCAAACACAATTCACTAAATTATAAGGGAAACATTTTGTTCTCCATTGCTGCTTTGAATGGAACAATTGCAATTGTAAAATATATTAAAAATATCAAGTATGAAAGAAATTACACGACTTTCTGTTCGTTTAATACAATTACGAAATTGACCAATTTCTGTAAACTTAGCAATTATTTTTGGGAAGTGAAGGCATCCTTGTCATAGGTAGCCATTTCAATGTAAACAGATTATAGTCCAGAAATACTTTAATGGCATTGAAGAACGGAAATAATATTTGAAATTAAACGCCACAGAAAGCGCTAAAAGTCTGTTTTTCCGAAAAAATCTTTTAACTAAATGTCATAATTTATCGGCGCAGTCAGTATTCAAAATTTAAAGAAAATCAGTCAAAGCGTTTTCGAAAAAATTCAAAAAATCAAAAATCAAAAGCCTTTCCTATAAATTCATACTTCCCGGTTAGGTGATTCTACGAATTTGATGAGCTAGTAATATCTCTGTTGGATATTAATATTATGTAGGCTAATGTAATAGGATCCGAAGAGAGGATCCATGGCAGAGAAAGAGGGACAAAAAGTGACACTGACTGCTGGACTTTACACTTAAATAGTAGAGTATGGTAGAGTGGTTAAGGGTAAGGTAAATGATACGTTATGACTGGCGAGTGAACTCTGTTGTATATCTATCTCTTGTCGCTGTATTTATGCTATTTCTCCCACTCTAATCCGAAAGAGTGGTCCTGTCATTTTTGTCTCTCTTTCTCTGCTATGGATCCTCTCTATGGATCCTATTATAGGCTAAAATACCATACATTGTACAGAAGTGTTATTTCAGTAAAAAAACCCTGTCGTGAGTTCTCTCAAAAAAACATCTATTTTTTCGTGAAAATGTTACAAATAAAAGTGATAGGTATTTATTGTATTTAGATAGTATACTAAATATAAAGAAAATTGTTGGACCTTTTTTTTCGAGAAAATCGCGAAAAGTTAAAAAATAAATTCATTAATGTCACTCTTTTGATGATGGATGGATTTTCCCCCGAAACCGTCGTGTCAGTTTCGGTAGGTATACCAGGTTTGCAATTCCTAAGGTTTGTAATTCCTACGATTTTATTGTTTCGTTTTTGAGATATCTCCTTGACAAACACACACAGATATTCGTTAAATTCATTTTTATCTCGCTCTCAGGGGACCTCGAAACATGTAGCATGTCGGTGCTTCCAAACAGAAAAAAGGAAATGGAGAAATGAAATCATAATGATCATTACGGTAGAAATACTAAATAAAACTCCTATCACATCAGTTATAAAATGTGAGACGTTTACTAGTAAAATTGTGGACTTGGCATGTTTATCGTTTCCCTCTTTTGCAAAAAAAAAAAAAAAAAGGTTTCTCCCGTTCAGACTGATATTATCTAGGCATCTTTCTTGAAATCTGGGTAGACATATAAGTCGAACCGAATCTCTGAGCCAAACCGAAGACGCTTTGAGCCGTGGATTCCTGCTCAGAAATGTTTAAGAGCCCCTTTCCCGGAATAAGTATCACAATTACAGTAAAACTCTGACTGCCTCATAAAAATAGCCAAAAAAAAAATAGCTAAACTTCATTTGTTTGCCTTTTGTATGATATTGTAGGGGTAGTGAACCCCCACCACTCATCCACTCTAGCGGAGAGAAACAGCCCCTCTCGCACAGAGAGGAGAGGTTCGGTCAATGGATATATATATATGAGAGAGAGAGTCAGTCAAGATCATTCTGTTAAATTCAGTCTTACACATCAGACATCATTCGGTTCAATTCAGAACATCAGATATCATTCTGTTGATTCACACTCCGTACATATTTTAGCCACGTCAGTCTGTCAGTTCAGTTCAGTTCAGTTTAGTTCTAAATTCTAAAGTGTAAAGTCCCTGGCAGTCAGTTATATATATATACATATATCAATTCTATATCTTATAACCATCTTAAGGTGTTTATCATTCATCAAATCAACAACCAACATCTCCTCACAACACCCTTACAATATCATTTCATCAAGGGGGAATGTTTCATCAAAACTTCCCCATTTGTAAAAGTTTTCAATCACTCTAATCATTAAACTTACTTTGTAATTTAATTATTATTTTTGCCGAATTCCACTTCATTAGTGTCAACAATAATAAAGCATTTTTTTTTTATTTTTTATTTTTTTACCAGTCACCAATAACGCCTACGTTTATCTTGGATATATTGATTTAAGTACAATCTCAGTTTTTATTCTTTTTCCCACTTGAGTTAGATTAATCTGATTCTGCGATTCTTTCCTCAATGATACTGAAATAATCAGTATTTTCTATAGGGCAATTATAATGATAGCATTATATCCGTGATTCTCCCAGATTTTCTGTTTTCTCCGGACACCATCATCCAAATGGTAAAACAACAATGCTCCGAGAACAAGTATTGTTGGGCATTATTTGCGGTCTTGAAAAATCTGTTAATGAGATATGCTTGAAAATATCGAATGAATGATTAAACAAAAAAAAATGCTTAGATAGTATATGCGCCCAGCATTCTATTTATAGGGCATGAAATTCAACCACAATTTTTTTCAATTATATAAAAGTCAGTCTAAAAAGACATTTGTACAGATAGTTGATTGTATAATAGGATCCGAAGAGAGTGATCTAAAGCAGATAGAGAGAGAGAGAGAGAGAGACATAAAATAGAAATTTCACTCGCTACTTAGGCCAACCTAGAGTGGGAGACTCTGTAAATATATAGCTGCGCTAGGGAAGGTCTTTTGATCAGTTTATACAGCAGTTACAACGCATCAGCAACCAATTACTCAGTCTACTCTTTACTCAGTCTAAATCTCTCGCTACTTAATTTCATTTACGTATAAAGTCCTGGCAATTATTATACAATTTTCAGCATTCCTTGTAGCTTATTTCACAAAAACTTTCTCACTAATTTCTCTCCTTCTAAAACCTATTGAAACTGTTAAAAGTTTAATACGT
Organism: Triatoma infestans; assembly: GCA_011037195.1. Classification (NCBI taxonomy): domain Eukaryota; kingdom Metazoa; phylum Arthropoda; class Insecta; order Hemiptera; family Reduviidae; genus Triatoma; species Triatoma infestans. The sequence continues at coordinate 186,171 of JAAEAF010003620.1, read as the reverse complement.
GTACGCATAGTTGACTTTTAGAAAATTCCAAAAAAAACATTCAATTCACCTTTTAAATGAAATTTCTGGAAATGAAAAATGATATTTCGTTAGCATATTGGAAAGTAATAATGTTTTGCTTTAGTTTTGCAAAGCATAAAATGGGATGTTCCAGGGTTTAAAGAAGTTCTGAATGATAATCATGCAAATCTGGATATGTACTACTGAAGAGAGGATAAAATCGAGTTAGATCGAAAATTTGATGACCTGACATGAAATTTAACAGTGTTGTAAATAGGATACTGAGCACTAATAGGATATAAAGATAATGAAGATAAATGATACTTTCTTAAATGACGAACGCCCTGTATTCCTTAATTCCTTAGCAAGGGTTTTTTCCTAACGGTATTTTAAATTTAAGCGGAGCCCATAGATTTTCCAGAACACGATGGGAATAAATTTTTTCTGGAAATTGTTATAAATAATAATGAAGGTTCATAACTTTGAAAAACACACAAAAACCTATTCTCTAATGCCGCACTTTCAATAACGAATTTTTTTCAAGTTTTGGGATTCTAAATAGCAAAGCGTTTAATATGCCCTAGTGGCAAGACTAAATATTTTACTGAAATGTCATTTTGGTGGAAAAAATAACGTTGCGAAAAATCCATTTACCCATTTGAGAAAAAATATTTCAGATAAAATTGATACGCATTTATGCATGGGGAATATAAACTGCTGGTCAAAAGTATTGCATAAAATTTCAAAATATTATAATTTGAAATTGAAAGGTATTTTCGTATTTTTTTTGTATGGATTCATGTTGTTGAACTCTAATCCAAAGGAAAAAAAAAGAACAACTACCAAAAATTTAAGGAAAACGAAGTTTTATTACACAGAATAAAAAATAAAGCTCAAAAAACAAAACAAAAAAAAATCTGTAAAATTCAAAATAAAATTGTTTCTAATTTATTATCACTTCTTCATTTTTTTATTTTTCAACAGTATTTAGTGATACCTCCTCTTGCTCTGATAATTGCAGCAAGCCTCCTTGGCATTGAACAAATTTGATTTTGGATAATCTCTTGAGAAATCTCATTCCATTTTTTCATAAGTGCTGTACGTAGCTCCCTGAGGGTGCTAGGGGCAATCAGGCGAAGTCTATGCCGTCTTCCAATTGTGTTCCAAGGGTGTTCTATTGGATTTAGATCTGGACTTCTCGGTGGAGAAACCAAATGTCGAATCCCAACATCCTGTAGGTACTAAAGGACAACTCGAGCATTAATAGAAAATCATCACCGACTCATTCAGAAATTGGTACAACATATCGCTGAAAAACCTATTCAAGATACGTCCGGGCATTTAACGTTCCATTTTCCACGATATGTAAGTCTGTACGTCCGTCAAAACTTATGCCTCCCTAAATCATAATACCGCCTCCACCAAAAGTCACTCTTGGAGAAATGTTAACCCCTGCATATCTCTCACCTTGACGCCTCCAAACTCTCATTGTTTCATCTGGAGATGGAACTCTGTTGTCTAATTGATATGTTCTCGTGAATATTGCAGTTTGGCCTGAGTACTGCTCTGGTGAGAAAAGGGCCAATAGCGGGTAATCCTGGAAGCAAAGTTTGCTTCATATAACCTTCTTTTGACTGTGCTACTTGAAATATGGACATTACGGACATCAGCGATCAAGTGACGTAATTGATGGCTAGTGACGAACCTGTTCCTTAACACGTTCAGATGAATAAATCTCTCATCTGTCCAAGTTGTACTTGTGGGACGGCCCGTGGCAGGTCTTCGAGAGTATCTCCCAGTCTCCCTGTAGTGCATTAACATTCTTGAAACAGTGGATTGGTTCAGTCCTAGTCTCTGAGCAATGATTGACTGCTGAACCCAATCTTCATGCAGTGTTGCCACATGAACTGCTATTTGTTCAGAATAATTTCCTTCACGAGACATTTAATATTTTAAAAAATTAAAACGATCTTTAAAAAAAAATGCTAATAAAAAGCACTAAAGAAAACTTTGTAAGAGAGAGTAATTACTCAGAGGCTATGAAATGACGTACTGGGATGATTTGTGTTTACTAGGTATGAACTGATTATTCGTTAAAAAACAACAAATTGGTTTTATCTTGTTTTCTATTGGGTCAGAGTTTATTTAAAATGAATCCATATAATAAACCAAAAGAAAAACAAATGTATTATCATGAAAAAAAGCATTTTGAAATTGTATGCAATACTTTTGTCCAGCAGTTTATATTATATGACGTTTAAAGAAATCACTTGAGCCATTTTTTTTTAAAGAAAATTGTGAAAAATTGAAAAATTATTCAGTATAGTCACAATTCCGGTAGATAGATTTTGATCGAAACCTTACTTTCCGGTTGGTTTTCGTTTTTCAGATATTTTGTTCAACATATGAACAGATTATTCGTTAAAAATATTTGTCTTTATAGTTCTTTGAAGATCTTAAAACAGTTATTCGTAGTGAAAACTCATTACTGAAAATCTGGGACGATCGCAATATCTTTTTTTTTTTTGACAGCTGTAACGGAAAATAAAAGGAATTTTCTAGAACTTCGGAAATATTTGAGGTTTGTAAATTGTTTGGAAAATATTTTCTGGATGATTATCCATTCAATATAATGTACGTTTTTCCCTGAACTAGCGACTGTAACTAGTTTCTAAGTGGGTTCGTTTAGATATAACACAGTAAACTTAAAAAAAAAAACACCAATTTATTGTTTAACACAATAAATTACAAATGAAACACTTAATAATAATACGCAGTTGAAACCCACAATAGTTCTGTTAATTCACTTTTTATTTACTATTCACAAACGCGCACTCCGTTTGTAACAAGACTCTCCGGACTCTAGCTGTTGTTCACTATTTGTACCCGCGGAGAAGGGTCTGTAAAGTTCTAGAACATTCCAGAAAGAGCTAGAGCTTCCTAGCGGCCACTAAGAGAACTCGAGGTACCTGCTTTCTCTCCTAGATGGCACTAGTGAATGCGTTACAATATAAACGGCATAACTCGAATATTAAATTCCATAGTAATTAAAAATTCTGTTTCAATATCTTAAACTGAACATGGGTATTTATGAATAAAAAGAGGCTTGTGATATGCATTTATTCAGATATTTAATTTAGAAATAGAATTGAGATTTAATTTTATTATTTTTTATTATTCTTTTGGGTTAAGACAAAAAGACTTGCAATCCCTTGATCTCTTCAATTTGATTATGGAGATGGCCTTAAATAAGTTATCCATACATCTGAGAAGAAATGTATACAACCGACGCTCTCATTACATTGCTTTTGCAGATATCGTGGTGTTAATAACTAAGATCAGATTAGCAATATATGGAATCGGAAGAAGGAGCTTTCTATGTTTGGGACTCCAAGTATTGATGATAAGACGTAGTACACGGTAGAATAGAATAGAAGCGGGGGGGGAGCCTCATTCCACTGCGACCTACAAGTCGAGGTTTATTGTGCATCCCCTTAAGTTACAGAACAGCCCCCAGCTTTGCCCTCCTATTCAATCCTAGCAAAGCTGAGAGCGGCTCCGTCATGAAGCTGCCAGCTTCGGGATTGCCCGATTGAAGAAACCTAATCCTCGCCAGGCCGGCGCACTCACAAAGGATGTGCGCCGGGGTCTCCTCCTCTACCTTGCAGAAACGGCATGCCGCACTGTCCGCAATTTGTAGGTGGTGCATGTGTCTATTCAGCCTACAATGCCCTGTTAGTAGACCCACAATTAAACTTATATCCCTTCGGGTCTATCTTTTAATGAAGAGCTTTGCCTGCCTCTGTCCTGTGTTCGTTCCCACCAACGCAGACGCTGATCTTCTATCCAACCCCTGATAGAAGTTTGAATGAGACTCCTGGACAAGCCGCAGAAGGGTTCGGGGCCTATAAAGGTATCCTGCGAATCCTCCCTCGCTAGGGCATCCGCCCTCTCATTGCCCAGGAACCCCGCATGTCCCGGCACCCAGGCGAGTGTCAGTTTATTCCGAGTACCCACCTCGGTGAGGGCAAGTAGGCAGTCCCACACCAGTCTTGAGACTATTTGGTGTGAGGAAAGTGCCTTCAGGGCTGCCTGACTGTCGGAGTATATGGCCACTCTTCTACCCACTATCCTTTGCCTTATAATCTCCCTAGCGCAGAGTTGTAACGCCACGACTTCAGCCTGAAAGACCGTGGCGTACTTCCCTAGGCTGGCCTTAATTTTAACTTTAGGCCTGCCCCCGTAGACCCCAGCTCCGACCCCAGTCGGAGTTTTGGATCCATCTGTATACCAGATCGAGTTACCGAACAGGGGTGGGTCACAGCCCCATTCGCCTCTGCTCGGTATGACAATATGGAAGTTCCTTTCGAAAAAATACTTAGGAACCATCCTATCCGTTGGCATCCCCAGAAGATAGTCCGCCTTGATTTCCTCAATCAACCTCTGGTTATTACGATCATGCCTAGAGGTGATGGGAGGCGGCCCCTGCAGGAGCCTATGTATTCCCATTCTGACTTCGCCTAGAACGAGAATGAGTACACGGTAACAAAAAGAAGATTACGAAGTGGACCATCACTTCAAATTCATAAATGAGATGAAGGACCTGGGGTCTACCTTATTCACTAGCAAAAAAAAAAAAATGACAATAGTCAAGAGATCAGAAATGCAAAATAGGCAAAAGAGTCTTTTGCACCCGCCTCTTCGACGGTTTGTGCGAAAAGTAGTAAAAGTTCATCAAAAAAAAAAAAAAAAAAAAAACATCTTTAAGGTCCATGGTGGGTTTAAGGTCCTTTAAGGTAACATCTTTATAGGTCGGGTATCTGGCCACTGACATCCGTGGAGGAATTAAGGCTGAACTTTGTTGCGCAAAATTAATAATTAAAAAACCTTATTGAGAGAACCAAATCTCTATTAAGTTGATAAGACAAGGCTGGCTTTGTTATTTGCATAAAATGTACGTGAGAAGAGGCCCCAGGATGGCATGTGAGGTTGGCAGCCTGCCACTAATAAGAATTCAAGCATTACTTCGAACCGTAGAGCTGTGGAAAGACAGAAGAAGGAAAAAAGAAACCATGAGAACACGGCGATCCGAAGTTGACCGGTTGAAAAATGTTTTTACTATATTGGTTAATAGTTTGGTATAAAAAACCTTTATTAACGGCATTAGCATATTATGAACGGTTAAGGGTTGAATTTATTTTATGTAACGAGATCGTCACTGTCATAAAAGTTATATAGTTATAAAACTATAATTGAAGTGTAAAACTGTAAAATAAAAGTAATTGATTCATTTTGTTGCATCATAATCATTTTTTGTCCCCTATTGTAATATGAATCGAAGAAAAATGTAATTAAGTTCATTCAATATACAGCAATAAGCATTAAAGTTTTCTCATTTAATCCAACTAATAGAAGAGTTTTAATTAGTAACCGGAGTTACTTAAATAAACCATAATTTTTTATTTAAAACGAAGAATTTTTCTATATAATTTTTCTATTTTTTAGGATAAAATTCAAATCAAGACAAGAAGTACTCCTGCATTAATTAAACACATAAGACAATTTCTTATTAAAAAAATCTGGTGTGAAATCCTCACACAACTTTCTCTTACTCCAGTTCTCAAAATTATAATTGACAAAGGTTATAGTTTGTGTACCAAATATAACGAAATTCGTCGAAAACTGTTCAATAAAAGCGCACATACGGTTTACTTATTTTCTTGAAACTCGGAATTTTGCCCATCCATTTATTTCTAATTAATTTTCTTTGGATGATAGAATAGTATAATCAACTATGATAGCACTTTAGAGAAAAACATAACCCCACCCCTCACCTACAAGTACCCTTAAGTTTATTTTACCAGAGAAATGTTTTAAAATAAAAGTTGTAGATCTTTGTATGGTTTAGTTTATATAAGATGTTTCAAGAAAATCGTAAGAGCCATTTTTGAGAAAATTGCGAAAAAGTGAAAAAAAATCATTTAGTAAAGTGGTAAAGTAAACGAACTTCCGGTCATCCGATTTTTTTCAAACACGAAATTTCAACAACATATTTAATTCTAATTAATATTATTTAGATGGCAGAATTGTATAATAAACTGAAATAACATTTTAGAGTAAACCTAACCCCACCCCTCCATCCAAAGTGCCCTTAAATGAATTTTCCCAGAGAAATGTTTCAAATAAAAGTTATAGCTTTTTGTATGTGTAGTAGACATAACATATTTTAAGAAAATCATCAAGCTATTTTTAAGAAAATTGCAAAAATATAAAAAAAAAAAACAAACTTGTAAAGTGGTACTTCCGGTTGAGGAATTTTGACAGATAACGTATTGTCAGTTCTCCCATGGTGATACCTAAATGGAATATCAAGTTTCAACTATCTACGGTTTTTCATTTTTGAGCTATGCTGTTCACATACACACACAAGAACCATTTGCTAAAAACTACTCTTTTTGACTCAGAAATGGATATTTCCGGTGAAAACTCGATATAGAAAATTTGACACGATTACAATACTTCCTCTTACCAGGAGTAAGAGAAAGTAAAAATAAATTATAAATATGTCAGAGTTGAATGAGATTAACAAACTCCTGAAAATAAAAATAAAAAATAAACAAAATTCTGATGAGAAACATTCAAATGACTTTCTCTTATAGCTGAAAAACTTCAAAGTTTTACTAATTAAAAGTGGTGGAAGATGCAGGAGGTATGTACCCCACGCAGGTAGTAGAAGTGTTTACATTATATTCCAAAAGAAAAGCGTCTAATACAATTGAACCAATCCTATTATAATATTTGAAATATAAAGCAAATTCGTAGAATTACCTAATAACGTTTCAAATAAAGATGATAAAATTTTTATCTGTGCGTTTAGTATTCCAACTTTAATGGAAATCTTTGTAGTCGTTGTACACTTACAGATGTATAGATGATCTGTTAAAAACATTTTTACTTTCTCTTACTCCTAGTAAGAGGAAGTATTGTAATCGTGTCAAATTTTCGATATCGAGTTTTCACCGGAAATATCCGTTTTGAGGTCCCCTGAGTCCAAAAAAGTGGTTTTTAGCGAATGGTCTGTGTGTGTGTGTGTGTCTGTGTGTGTGTCTGTGTGTGAGTCTGTGTGTGTGTATGTATGTGAACAGCATAGCTCAAAAACGAAAAATCGTAGAAAGTTCAAACTTGATATTACGTTTAGGTATCACCATGGGATCTGACGGTGCGTTATGTGTCAATATTCCTCAACCGGAAGTACCACTTTACTAGTTGTTTTTTTTACGTTTTTGCAATTTTCTCAAAAATGGCTCCGAAGATTTTCTTTAAACTTGTATATCAACTACACATACAAAGAGCTACAACTTTCATTTGAAACATTTCTCCAGGAAAATTCATTTAAGGGCACTTCTGAGGGGGGGGGGGTTAGGTTTTCATCTTAACTGCTGTTTCAGTATATTAGACAATTCTGTCATCTAAATAATGTTAATTAGAATTAAATATGTTGTTGAAATTCCGAGTTTGAAAAAAAATAGATAACCGGAAGTGCGTTTTTACTGAAATATAATTTTCAGTTTTCTGGTATTTTCTCGAAAATGGCTCCAACGATTTTCTTTAAACCAGCGTTGTTAACTATACATATAAAGAGCTACAACTTTTATTTGAAACTTTTCCCCTGATAAATTCATTTAAGGGGACTTTTGGGGGAGGGGGGTTATTTTTCTTTAAAATGCTATCACAGTTGATTATACAATTCTGTCATCCAAATTGAAATAACTAGAAATTAATATATGACCCAATTCCGAGTTTCAAGGAAATTAGTAAACCGTACAGTTTTACTGGACAGTGTTTTCACTTTTCGACGAATTTCATTAAATTTGGTACACTAACTATAAAATTTGTCAATTATAAATTTGAGTACTGGAGTAAGAGAAAGTTGTGTGAGTGTTTCACACCAGATTTTTTCTTTTGTACTCAAGAGACTTCGAAACATGTATCACCGTAGAAATTCAATTTCCAAAGAAATTAGTCAAGATCGTAATACAGTGTAAGAGAAAGTAAAAATAAAATAAAATGAATTTAGAATTTTTGAAAATTAAATATGAACAATATTTGTTAGGCAAACAGTGCTGACATTAGGATTTTATTAAATCAATGACAGTAAAGCATGAAGTAGTGGAAGCGTTTTCAATAATTGAACAAAATAGCAACAGACATTCCAAGTTAACTGTATAATATAGAGGGCGCGCAGTAAGCGTGCTGTAGACATTATACCAGCAGGTTTCACCGACTTATATTGCTGCATCAGTAAACGAGCCTACCGCCATTAGTTTAGCGCAGGTCCTCCTTTACTATGTTCTATCACTCTCTTACCTTCTAAATTCCTTACTTCCTTCAGCATGACTGCTTTCAAATGATTTATTGAAGTTGTTGGTATGGAACCACACAGAATATTTAGTTGACAATGCGTATAAATAATTAACTATGTTCTTTATTAATCAGTTGCATTTGGAAAAAGTGTGGTCTTTAATTTTGTACCATCCTTCCCACATTTGCTGTCTTTTGTACATTCACTAATTGTTCAACATTGATTATTACCTTCCTCCTCCTACATGGCGCTACAACCCATTACTACTGGGTCTTGGCCTCCTCCAACATAGTCCGCCATCTGTCTCTATCTTGCGCCGCCGATCTCCAATCTGTCACACCCAGAAGGGACCTAGCATCATTCGTTATATTATCACTCCATCTGACCTTGGGTCTGCCCTTCCTACGTTTGTGGTAAATCCTGTCGTCCAACACCTTTTTTGGGATCTCCCCTTCAGACATCCTGGCAACATGGCCCGCCCACCTGAGCCTGCTGATCTTTATATGCCGAACGACATCTATATCTTTGTAAAGCTGGGCTAATTCATTATTTGACCTTTGTCTCCATATTTCTCCATCACGAATGGGCCCAAAAATTTTTCTTAGGATTTTTCTTTCAAATCTTTGGAGACTTAGCTCATCAGCTTTGGTTATGGTCCAGCATTCCGAGGCGTAAGTTAGAACTGGTCGTATTAGGGTCTTATATATCCTGATCTTGGAACTACGAGATATCAGCCTACTTTTCATAAATTGTAGTAGCCCAAAATAACACCTACTAGCCGCAACTATTCTTCTCTTTATTTCAGATTGCATGTCGTTGTTGCGGTCTACCTGGCTTCCAAGGTATATAAACTTGTTAACTACTTCAAACGTATAGCCGGAGACAGTGATTTCACTCGCTTGTTCTGTCCCAGTGCACATGTACTTCGTTTTCTTCTCATTGACTTTCAGACCCATTTGACGTGCAGATCTTTCTAAGCTAATGAATGCCTCTTTAACTGCATCTACTGACCTACCAACTAAATCGATGTCGTCGGCGTATGCGAGCAGCATTGATTATTACCTTGAGCTGCATAATTTCATCACCTTGTAGGTCTTTCCTATGATTTTAGTTTTTTCGGTTTAAGACTCTTGGCATATTGAGGGTAGTTGAGGCCAAGAATAGAGTATTTTATTATAAATTTTACTCCTCATTAATTACAGTTCTTGCTCGACTCTAATGGTAGAGGCAAGTTCGAGCAAGTTCTGTAATTAATGAGGAGTAAAATTTATAATAAAATAGTACTTTTCTTCTTATTCAATCAAAAAACCGTTATAATATCATTTTGAAATTTCTTATAGGAATCATATTTTCATTCATAACTTGTAAAATATCGCTCAAAGGAAAAATGCCGTTCAAGTAAATTTTTCTTACAAAAAAAATAGAGGAATCTATTTCTTAAATAAAAACCATACCTCCCCATTTGAAAAACTGAAGTTGGTGCCTGTATCTCGCTTCTAGAAGCACCAAAACAAATTTGCAAATTAAATTTGGTTTTCTAACAAAACAACTACGGAGACACGTATTTTTTAGTTTTTTTTCTAGCTATCTTAGTTTCCGAGAAAAAGTGTTTATCCATATACCTTGGGACACCCTGTATAGCTAGGTGGTTAATGTGTTTTACTTGTAAAAACAAGAAGTTTTTAACTTAGTCTTTAAAAATAATTTAATTGTAAAAGAAAATAATAATTGATTTGATTGAAAATATATATATAAGAGGAAGTATTGCGTTTATATCAAATTGTCGTCGGAAATAGATTATGTTCTGAGGTGCCCCGAATATGAAAAAAAAGTTGATTGGTGAGTATATACGTAAATGAATGTGTACATATATACGCGCATGCATATTTGCGTGTAGATGTTGCAAAAGAAACGCGACAATAAATTTGTATTATTAATTAAAATTAAAAATGTTGTTGAAATTCCTAGTTTGAAGAAAATCGAATGACCAAAATTGCGTTTTAACTGAAAAGTATTTTTTGAATTTTCTACTAATTCCTCCAAATATACTAAGTATGTGGACTACACAGAGCTACAACTTTAATTTGAAACATTTCCCTGGGTAAAGTCATTTAATTCTAACCATTTAAAGAAAATTAATTAGACAATAAATATATTGCCAAACTTTTAAGTTTGAAGAAAATATGTAAACCGGAAGTGCTTTTTTTACTGAACAGTTTTCATAATTTTTTTCATAAAAACATCGATGAATTTCATTAAATTTGGTTATATTAACTATAAAATTTGTCAATTACAATTTTGTAAACTACAGTAAGAGAAAGTTGTGTGAGTGTTTCACACCAGATATTTTTATTTTCTCCTTACTCTTCTTAGTAAGAAGATGTATTGTAATCGTGTCAAATTTTCGACACAGAGTTTTCACTAGAAATATCCGTTTTGAGATCCCCTGAGTCCGAAAAAGTGGTTTTTAGCAAAGGGTCTGTGTATATGTGTGTGTGTGTGTGTATATATATGTAAACAGCATAGCTCAAAAACGAAGAATCGCATTTCGTTTAGGTATCACCATGGGAACTGACAGTATGTTATAGTATCAAGTCTATTTTCTTAGCCATTCTGATTTTGTGATTTGTTTTTCATCCAGAATTTATTCTGGTGATCACTCATCATCCATTTAGTGAGTCTTTCCTGGTCCATACTTACCATACAGCAATTAGGTCAATTTATCAGATAACCACAAACAGTTGACGAGAATTTACACAAAAAATCTCTCTCTCTGCCAGGTATTTACAAATTTTTCCGAGTATATTAAAGTCATACTAAATGTAAAAGTTTAACTTTTTTTGTACTTATTTCCCAACTTCAAACAAAATGAAACTTTTGTTCAAGCTTTTAATGTGGAAAAATTGTTTGAAATAAGTTGTTTTTTGTTTTTGTAAATGAAAGTTGAATGTTTTAATATATGTAGACGAGAGGTATATATATTTAGAGGTAATATATATAATAGATATATATATATATATATAAAAGTATATATTATATAAAAGTATATATATATATATTTAAGTATATATTTAAAGTATATATATATACTCTCGTCTACATGTTCTACCTCACACTCTATCTGTTTCCTAAGGTGAAATCTGCATTAATAGGAACAAGATTTGAGTCTGTTGAAGCTGTGATAGAGAAAGCGGCACGCGTCCTGAAGGAGCTGACAGAAGAAGACTTCCAGCACTGTTTCAAACAATGGAAGATTCGCATGGATCGGTTTGGGATAGAGGAGGAGTGTATATTGAAGGTTATAATAAGTAAATATGTATGAAATCAAAATAAAATGTTTTACAGCGTCAGTCTCGTTATTTAATAGCCACACCTCGTATACCTATTATTTTTTACTTTCTATTAATCCTAGATTAGATTACATTGTTATAGGGGATTATTGCACTGCAACCTGAAAGATCATTGTGCCCCCGGAGCCTTCTCTGTGTACTGCCGGCTTCTGAGCAGTGTTCTCTAGCTACAGACAACACTGTCCACCACCGGACGCTGAGCTTTAGAGGCTCCGAAGAAGAGAAAACCTAAGGACAGCACGCTGGATTCGAACCCAAAACCTCTGCGTTGCTAGTCCAGCGCGCTACCACTGAGTTAAACCCTTCCTTCTCTCTTAGTATTCCTGCTCTGTGCAAGTCTATGTTATCACACTGTTTGACAAAAAGCATCCTGATGTTGGACGAACGCCCGAAACCAATTATCTAGGGACGGAGACGGTCCCGCAGAGCTGGAAAGTATCAGAGATATTTTCCGTGATAGCCTGCTTCTTTTTGTGGTCATCGACGTTCGCCCATCATCGGGATGTTTTTTTTTTTTTGTGAAACAATGTGATAACATAGATGCTAATATAGATAGATTGTATCAACTAAATTTGCTCTGTGCTATCTATGTATCACATTATTGGCAAAAAGCATCCTGATGATGGATGAACGCCCGAAACCGGTCGATGACCATAAAAAGAATAAGGCTATCGTGGTAAATATCTCTGATGCTTTCCAGCTCTGCGGAACCAACCACATACACACACACATATATATATATATATATGTAGAATTTCCATATAATCTACTTATAAGTACATAATATTACTTAAAATGATATTCTCATGAGGATACATTGCAAATAACAAAAGAAAAAGATTGCTAAAGTATTTACCAACAACCTCAACCGGAAGCACCAGTTTATTAAATATTTTTTTCACTTTTTCGTGATTTTCTCAAAAATTGACTATGACAATTTTCTTCAAACTTGGTATATCAACCACACATACAAACAGCTATAACTTTTATTTGTAACATTTCTCTGGTAAAAATTCATTTAAGAGCATTTTTAAAGGAGGGGTGGAGTTAGATTTTCTCTAAATTGTTATTTCAGTTTACTATACAATATTCTGTCATCAAAATAATATTAATTAGAATTGAATTTGTTGTTTGAAATTTTTGAGTTTGAAAAAAAAAACGGATGACCGGAAGTGCGTTTTTATTGAATTTGAATTTTTCAGTTTTCTGCGGTATTTTCTCTAAAAAACACCTGCAATGATTTTCTTTAAACTAGAAATGTGTACTACACATATAAAGAGCTACAACTTTTTATTTGTTAAATCTTTTCTGGTAAAGTCATTTAATGGGGGCTTTTGTGGGGAAGGGAGGTGTTATTTTTTTTCTCCACAGTGCTATTATAGTTGATTGTACAATTCTACCATCCAAACAAATTTAATTAGAATTAAATAAATGGGCAAAATTCTGAGTTTCAAGAAAATTAGTTAAACCGAAATTGGGTTTTTACTGAACAGTTTTCGACGAAAACTCCGGCGAATTTCATTAACTTTGCTACACTAACTATAAAATTTGTCAATGAAAATTTTGTAAACTGCAATAAGAGAAAGTTGTGTGAGTGTTTCACACCAGATTTTTTTTTTTATTTGTAATAAGAAAATATATCTATTATTAGTGAGGCGAGTGTTGGTGTAGTGGTTACGAGAATGGACTTGTAAGTGGGAGGACCCCAGTTCAAGTCCAGCGTATAACTAAATTTTATATTTGTTTAAAAAATGTTAATAGTAAATTAGGTGCTTCCGCCCCCGTCCACGACACCTAATTTGGTAGTTGGACGTTAAGCCCGCCAGAAAAAAATAGGCATTACTTTACTTTTTTTTATTTATTATTAGTAAGTTAAAAGTATGGTCATTGAAAAATGAATGCTTTCATTAATTTTCTAATAAAACGGTTTTGTCAAACCGTACAGATATTCGATTGGACGGAAGCGATTAGTAATTCATTTATTGAATATTAAACTCATAATATCCTAACCTAGATTGGAATGAGCTGCGCTCTAAATCGTACCGGCACTGCGAGGGCGCCGCACTGTCGTTTGGAGCTGGAGCATAGGGTAGAGGAACTGAATGAGGCGCTGGTAGGCGCCTTTGAAGACAGTTGCCCCGTGAGTAGACTCCGGTGCTGTAGAGACGTCCCCTGGTGGAGCAGAGATCTGTCCAATCTAAGATCTAAAGTGCGCAAACTCTTTAATAGGGCCAAGCGCACTGGGGATTGGCAGAGCTACACGCGGGCGCTTACTACCTACAACAAGGAAATTAGGAAAGCTAAAAGAGCTAGTTACAAGAAATTCTGTGAGGACATTAGCTCCTTACCCGTGGCAGCCAGATTGAATAAGGCAATGGCCAAACACGGTGTTGGAGCATTGATGTCACTCAAAAGATCTGATGGCAGCTATACGCAGGATGTGCTCTTATCCTGCTAGAGACCCACTTTCCCGGGAGTCTGCCACCAGAGGATGGTACTGACATGATAGGGCCCAGCAGACCGGTAAGGGATGATTGGGAGGTGGCCAGAACCATCTGCACGCCATTAAGAATAGAATGGGCAATAAATAATTTTCAGCCCTTCAAGTCGCCGGTGTGGATGAGGTCTTCCCGGCCCTTCTACAAAAGGGCCTAAGGGAGGTTCTTCCACACTTGGTTAAGATCTTTCACAGTAGTTTGGGACTCGGGTAAATTTCCCAGCATCTTCCAGGCGGAGATATACGCTATCGGAAGATGTGTTCAATTCAACCTCGATAGGGGATTCAGGAATCAGGAGATTGTAATCCTTTCTGATAGTCAAGCAGCCATTGGAGCTCTGGGTGCACCAGTTATTAACTCTAAAATGGTTTGGAAATGCCTAGATAAACTTAACGATCTGGGCAGCAGGAACAAAGTTGCACTCTGGTGGGTACCGGGGCATGTTGGCATTGAAGGGAATGAGATGACCGACGCCCTGGCCATGATAGGCGCTATGACCCCAGTTCTGGGGCCGGAACCTTTTTGTGGGATTAGCGACCAGTTTCTGTTGAAGGAACTTAGGAAGGAGGAGGAGACGAAGAGATCTCAACTCTGGTACTCCCTCCCCGGGTGGCGGCAGGCCAAGATCTGTTTGGGAAATTATAACCAACGGAGGTCGGAGGCATGCATTGGATTGAGCAAGAACAAGCTCCGCGTACTTACGGGTTTCCTCACGGGGCATTGCCGACTTAGAGGACACCATGTGAAGCTGGGTTTGGAAAGTGACAGCTCATGCAGATTCTGTGGGGAATTGGAGGAAACTCCAGTACATCTCCTAACAGACTACGAGGCTGCCACTCAGAGAAGGTTCAGGAACCTGGGCAGCTACCAGGTGGAGAAGGGGGACATAGCCTCTCTAGAGCCCGTCAGGGTATTAGGATTCCTCAGGGATCTTAACCTGATGGAGGTGTTGTAGAACGGATATTCAATTGGACATCCGTTCGGGTGCTATTGGCAGGCCTGTGGCACCCAGGGGGGCATAGCACAATAAAAAATTATTGTTTTTAGTGTTGCCCCCCCCCCACTAAAAAAAAAAAAACCTAGATTGGAAAGTCAAACTCAGTACTACCCTTAATGACTAACCAATGATACGTGCTAATGGTGTATGTATATCTGTTGATGGGAATCCCTGTCCAATTACAATTACACGATTTCGTTTTTGTTTTTTTTAATTATTATTCACATTAAATGTTTACTTTTTTTTTTTTATCTTCTATGGAGTAAGAAAAGATTAAAATCTTCATATTACAAAGACAATAGTAAGTAAACTTCTGAGGAAATTTCTTTAAACAAAGTCTTTGATAAATACTTTAGCAATCTTTTTCTTTTGTTATTTGCAATGTTTCCCCATGAGAATATCATTTTAAGCAATATATGTAGTAAGTAGTATGTACTTATAAGGAGATTATATGGAGGTTCTATATATATATATATATAACCTCTAGAGATATATATATATACCTCTCGCCTACATATATTAAAACATTAAACTTTCAGAGACATTTTCCGTGGTAGCCTGTTTCATTTTGTGGTCATCGACCGGTTTCGGGCGTTCGTCCATCTTCAGGATGCGTTTTTCAGACAGTGTGACAATACAGGCTTGCACAGAGCAAACTCAGTTTACACACTGACTGGTTTAACTGTATTTAAAACCTAAAACTAAAAGTTTTAAATACAGTTAAACAGATTGTGGTAAACTGAGTTTGCTCGTGCAAGATTAAAGTTTTAAACATACGAGTTAAACCAGTCATTGTGTAAACTGAGTTTGCTCTGTGCAAGTCTGTGTTGTCACACTGGTCTGAAAAACGCATCCTGAAGATGGGCGAACGCCCGAAACCGTCGATGACCACAAAATGAAGCAGCTACCACGGAAAATGTCTCTGATACTTTCCAGCTCTGCGGAACCAACCACCACAACAACATTAAACTTTCATTTACAAAAGCAAAAAAAAAAAAAACACTTTTTTTTAAACAATTTGTCCGCGTTAAAAACTTGAACGAAAGTTTCATTTTATTTGAGGTTGGGAAATAAGTAAAAAAAAGTTAAACTTTTACATGTATAGTATGACTTGAATATACTCGGAAAAATTTGTAAATACCAAGCAGAGAGAGGAGATTTTTTTATGTGAATTCTCGTCAACTGCTTGAGTTTAACTGAAAAATTGACCTAATTGCTGTATGGTAAGTATGGGCCAGGAAGCCGGGGCATGTTGGCATTGAAGGGAATGAGATGGCCGACGCCCTGGCCAAGACAGGCGCTACGACCCCACTTGTGGGGCCGGAACCTTTTTGTGGGATTAGCGACCAGTTTCTGTTAGAGAAACTTAGGAAGGAGGAGGAGACGAAGAGATCTCAACTCTGGTACTCCCTCCCCGGGTTGCGGCAGGCCAAGATCTGCTTGGGAAATTATAACCAACGGAGGTCGGAGGCCTGCATTGGATTGAGTAAGAACAAGCTCTGCGTACTTACGGGTTTCCTCACGGGGCATTGCCGACTTAGAGGACACCTGGTGAAGCTGGGCTTGGAAAGTGACAGCTCATGCAGATTCTGTGGGGAGTTGGAGGAAACTCCAATACATCTCCTAACAGACTGCGAGGCTGCCACTCAGAGAAGGTTCAGGAACCTGGGCAGCTACCAGGTGGAGGAGGGGGACATACCCGCTCTAGAGCCCGTAAGGGTATTAGGATTCCTCAGGGATCTTAGCCTGATGGAGGTATTGTAGAACGGATGTTCAATTGGGCATCCGTTCGGGTGCTATGGGCAGGCCTGTGGCACCAAGGGGGGCATAGCACAATAGACCTGATTAAAGCACAATAGACCCCCCCGATAAAAAAAAAAAAAAAAAAAAAAAAAATGGACCAGGAAAGACTCACTAAATGGATAATGGCTAACCACCAGAAAAATCTGGATGAAAAACTAACTACAAAATCAGAATGGCTAAGAAAACAGACTTGATATTATGGGAGTTGCGTCAAAAGCCATCAACCATACGCTCCATAACATTTAATGTTCTTCTTAGATTTAACAATGTTGTTTGCCCTATAATTAAAATTCTGAATAAATATGTATGGATGAATAAATATTTTACCCCTAAATAAAAAAGTTACAATTTTCATTTTAACTATCACGCTAAAGTACTAAGAATGAATGTACTAAATGTTATTCAGCATTATTATTATATTCACTTCCTTCCGGGAAAAATTATTTGTATAAAATAACGATGAATATTCCTGGTTCATTAACGTTTCATTGATATTTTAAATTCATCTTCTCTTTCCTAGTTATTTTACTAATAAAATACAACAAATTAATACTATTCTAAAACAATATTCATATAAAAACAAAAGTAAATTTGCAACCAACAAATTTCATTTTTTGTTGGTTTTGGATTGTTCATACATAAAGTGCTTAGCCATGACGACGTAAATCTCGCAATGAACGAAACTTTGTTCATGAAAATAGCTAGAGGAACCAATCCAAATAATATAAGCTTAAAAATTGACGCAGCCTCATGTACAACTAACCAACATACATAATCCTGTGTAAATTTTAGATATGAATAATGATCAAGAGGCAAACTTGCGTTTTCTTTGAAATAACTCACAGAGTAAAACAAGAAACATGTCAAAATAGTAAAACTGTAACAGTTTTCGGGTTGAGATCACATCATTAGTTTGATATAAATCTACTTCTTTCACCCATATTGCAATAGGCTTCTTCAGGGTAATTGTTGGCTTGAGTACTCGACCCACACTGCCACGGCGACCAACATGGGCGCCTAACTTCTTAGTGCTTTTAATTTCCCTCACATGCATGTGATTGGCTGTTGGATTACATGGTCTAAGTCGCCCCCCCCCCATTTTTTTGCCAAAATTCTGTCTAGTTTAATTATAGAAAACGTATTTTTTTCTTTCTATCATTTAATAATAATTTTTTCTCTCAAACTATAAATTTCCATTAATAAATAAACAAACCATAAGAAATAAATAAATAAATAAGTAAATTCGTGGGTAATTTAAATGAATGTTCTGTCTAGTAACAGCCACCACTCTGACACCTTGTTCCAATTCCTGTTAAACTGTCCTTTATATAATTCCCCAAGATTAAATATCTTAAATACGAGGGTTATTCACGAGATAAATCGCTGTAGCTCAAAAACGATTTATTTAATCAATACAAAACTTTTGGCTACTTTTCAACATCGTCCCCAACCACATTTATACACTTGTCCCATCGTACTTCTGATTTGTAAATGATTCTGGCATAAAATTCTTTCGGTTGATCTTGAAGCCACTTCTACACCTGATTTTTAACTTCTTCATTGGATTAAAAATGTTTCCCACGTAGAGCCTCTTTAAGGAGTCCAAACAAATGATAGTCCGATGGGGCGAGTCGGGGTTGTAGGGGGGATGTGGAAGGATCTCCCAACCCATTTTTTTTTTTTTTGGTTTCACTGTGGACTTCCGTAAGTTGTCTTGGAACACATCTCGCATAAGTTTTCTTGTACAGCCCTTATTCTGAATAATGTAATAGACAGTTCCATAACACTCGCGTGCCCTTTTTCAGCTATCAGTTAAACAGTAATACGCCTGTTGTGCAGAATTAATGCGTTAAAGCGAGATTCGAGGGAGGAAGCTGAAACTTCCACCACTCGTCCACTTCGATGCTCATCACAGACATTTACACGGCCAGTTTTAAACGTTCTACCCATTTGTAAACATTCGTACAATTCAAACAATTATTTCCATATATTTCAACATTCTTTTGTGGATTTCACCTTCTGGCAACTACAAATCCAATCACTGAGCGTTGTTCTTCCGAGGTGCAATGTTCTCGCCATTGTTAACTAAATACATTTGAGGTTATGCTTACCAAATACTCTCAAAACTGCAACACAAGTATGCCAACTTGAAGCTCTGAAACTATTGTAATAATAATAATAATAATAATAATGCTTTATTTCATAATGACAAAGTAACAACAAAATACATTCTTGACATTCTACGGCATGGTAAAACCGTCTGCCGTGAAACTATTGTATTGATTAAACAAACCGTTTCCGTGCTTCAGCGATTTGTCTCGTTACTTATTGAATGTCCCTCGTAAATTGAAAAAAGTGCAGGTGAATATGTTCAACTGAAACTCTACTGAGTTCTAATTGTATTCACGATATATATTATATACTATTCTACACTATCAATAGCAAAACTGAATTTGTAAATAATTAAGCAAAAAAGGAGTCATTTGTTTGTTTTTCCCCCCCTTTATTTCCATTATTCTTCTCTTTGTAATAATTATTTATAAGTAGTATGATTTCCTTTTTCTTGATGTTAAAGCTAATATTTTATTTTGATTTTTCATTCTTTGGGTACCTAAAATTAATTTGTATAAATAATTGGATTTTATTTGTAAATAATAAAGTAAAACAATTAGGTAATTATTGGATCAATTTTATTTTCTATCTATTCATCCCCTGATCAAGCGCAGCCATTTTTTCTCATAAGAAGTTTATCACCTATAAAAATGTGAAATTCACAAGATTTTATACAACTGAAAAGAAAAGTACATAGGACAGACTAAGAGATTAGTTACAACCCAACTTAAAGAACACTTTAATTGTATCGACCATAATAAAACGGAAAAGTTTGCCTTTGTAGAACATACGTGCAAAACTGAACACATATAATTTTGTGAGTATATTATACAGTAACAGAGAGTTTTATTCATCCTTATAATCAACTAATTTATTCATCACTATTAATAAATTTCCGGAAACTATTACGATAATCTCTAAATGAAACAACAAAGAAACAAGTTTAAAGTTATTACCCCCCCTTGTAGGAAAACAGTGAATGATAAGAAGTGTTCTGTTGTTAACTTACTACCTTACCTGTCAAGTATGTAAAAGTGGCAAAGGGATACAAGTTACCCCTGTGCGCAACGTTGACAAGTTCACGTGTTTTTTGTTTGTTTAAAATACTCTCTAGGTGGAGGCTTTTATAATATGGTTACATCTTACAAATCATGTAAATTCTAAAAGTAAATAGAACAAGCACTAATTCTCCACTTTCAAGGGATTTTCTCGGCTCTAATGGGTGTTGAAGGATCATATTCTTTATAATGTACTTTAGAGCGTGTCTTCGGGTTTACATAAATCTTTAACAGAAGAATTTTTTGTCTTACACCAATATAATCTGCATTAAGTGGAAGTGATTTTCCATAGATTTTTTTTTTATCATCTATCTTTTCATCGAATCAACAGCCTACTGAGGCGGGTAGTACAAGTTGCTTCCGGTTGGCCACTGCATAGTTGAATAAAAGACTAGACATTACTACAAATTTCATGGATTTTATTATATCTATGACCCAGTAAATATATTTATTATATCTGTGTGACCCCTCTACATATTTTGTTAGCCCGCAAGTAGTGATCCAACGAGTTACTACAGCTCACAGTATACCATGCACTTTGTCAGAACAGTATACAATACACTTCAACTACATACACTCTATCCTGTATAGACAAGGTCAAACACAGTACACAAATCAGGGTCTCCGTCCCTAGTTCATTGGCGTAAGCCAAGGCAGAAGAAACGGAATAGCTCAATGGTAGCGCACTGGACTAGCAACGCGGAGGTCCCATGGTCGAATCCAGCATGCTGCTCTTAGATTTTCTCTTCCTACGAGCTTCTACAACTCACTGTTCGGTGATGGGCAGTGATGTGTATAGCTAGAGAACACAGCTCAGAGACGGGTAGTGCACTGAGAATGCTGCGGGGGGCACAATAGATCTTTCAAGTCGCAGTGCAATATTCCCCTACAACAATCTACAATCTACATATTTAGTTATTATTATATTATTATTGAAACTGGGAGCCTAATGGCTTGGGACCAAAGCATATATGGCTTTTATCCCCCCGTTCCCCCTCCAATTCTCCCCCTAATTAATCTCCCCGTCATCTGCAATATCCCCTTCAACTCCAACTCACTCCCGCGAGAGTTGCCCTCCTAATACACGAAACCTAGTACCAGCGAGAGTGGTGACCTCCTAAATACAACGAAACCTTGTACCATCGAAAAACGTGGAGACGACAAACGTAGTGATGCACCGGTTCCCGAACTCCATCATCAACAGTTCTGAATAAGGGGACTAAACGGTCCTCCCATGTGTGCCAGTCACTACAACCACCAAGGTCCTCAGTCCTGTCCTACTAAGGGACAGGAGGTAATCTGAAACCACCTGCTTGGTTCCTTTGATGAATCTTTTAGCCTGGAGGCACCTCTGCGTGTCCTCCCAGCATTTCTCCAAAACCCTCGTCTCCCTAAGTCTGATCTGGCTATCACAAAACCTCTAAGTGACGGCAAGGGCTGGCTCGGGACCGCAAAAAGGTAAAGAGGATCCCTCCCTAGCCACCCGATCAGCTCTCTCGTTGCCCTCTATTCCCGTATGTCCGGGTACCCAATTAAGCTGCACCTTTCCCTTCCAAGCTTTAAGCCTTCTCCCTACATACTTAGTTCCATTAGAAACCAACCATCATATTTCTCCAACAATTTTGAAAAAGATTGTAATTTGGTTTCAATATGAATTTCATTTTTACGCAGCTGTTTTATAAGAAGAAATGTCTAATTAAAAGACAGAAACAATAAGATAGAATTTGTTTTTTTTTCTAAACATTTGTGTAAATATCTTCAAATTCTGAGAACAATATTAATTAAAAGATAACAATTTAACTGTCAGCGATAAAAATCATATTGTATATTTCCTTGACAGAAGAATAAGATCTTACTGTAACAATTTTCATTAATTTTTGAGAATAATTTTTCTCATCACCAGCTGTTGATCTAATTTCTTAAATTATACCAGTATGAGAAAGTCTTGCAAGTTTGCACAGATTCAGATTGAAATTATATATTTCAATTTGGAAATTTATATTAAACTATGAAATTGTTCATCTTTGCATAACATCTGTTAGTAAAATAAATAATTTTGACTGAAATGTTTCAATAATCTGTACACCAGTTGGTATATTACGTCAATATCAATATTATTAGTACGGGAAGTTCTCTGGGAAGACTATAGTAATTAAATGTTAATTATCTTTAATATTGATTTAAACTCGATCAAGCTAAATATTAATTTAGGATTGATTAATTTGAAGGCCCGCAGGTGTAGTCAAGTGGCTAGTAAGGGAGCTTGCTTCTCGCACGAGAATTGAGGATTCAATTCCTTTGAAGATTTAAACGGTGATGACAGTAATAGAATAAACAGTCTTGTGTAGAGAAAAGAAAAACAAGCATTAGGATCTTGTGATGGAAGTAAGAATAGGAAATTAAATATTTTAAATATATATTTTAAAAATATCAATTACAGGAAATTTGTATGTTGTCTGGCAAAAAAGATAAAAGGTACAGGTAGCGAAACACAAAGCACTTGGCCAACTCTATTGTAATTCATCCCCCCTTTTGAATGCAGCAAATTAGTATAAATATCAGATCAAAAATGAAAAGCCAGTAAAAGCTACAGTCCTATTCACACAGTATAGAAGTGAAGTCACTACTCAGTCACACTTTTCTTTTATTTATTTATCCTAGTTTTATATTTAGTTTCACTCGTTTTTATGTATATAAAAACCATTAAGCCATTAAATTTATTAGTTGCCTTTAATCATCAATTAAATTTCTAAAAACTTATTCACTTAAATTCTTCTCATATTTCTTAAAATTATTACCTTTACAAAACTGTTCGTGCCACAGTACAAACATAGATCAACCACACTACACCAGTTTACTAAAAACTCCTAAGTTGCTGATATCAGCAGCGTCAGCTCTATGCTCATTTTCAACGAATTTTTTACACTCTCTTTCACATCTATCAGACAACTTTTAAGCATCAAGCTCCTTTCTAAAGCTGGTTCTAGCTTCCAGCTAGAGCTACAAAATATCGTATAATTTCAAAGCTTTAGAAAGTTGTTTACAAATACTATAACGATGGTAAAACTATTGATTGCAAGTCTTTATAATTTTCCTCTTTTTATGTTTTGAATACCAGCATTTCCATTTGCTATTTCATTTAAGCATGTTTATTATTACACAAAAGTAGACCATCAGTAAATAGATATTGTCCCAACACGGTTTAATTTTAAGAATAAATTTACTAATGAATTGAATGAATTTACTATTGAGTACGCAAATAAAGAGATATCTAGAACTTTAAACCAATAATTCTAGCAAATCTAAATAGATTATGTTAAACATGAAGTAAATGAACAATGAAAATTTATTAATACCAACAAAATTGTAAACAGTGACAATAATTGAAAAAAAATAAAATATATATATGGTGTGGTAAACTACACAACTTTCTCTTACTCCAGTTTTCAAAATTGTGATTGACAAGTTTTGTAGTTAGTTTATCAAAATTTTAATGAAATTCGTCGATATTTTTATGGAGAAAATAGCAGAAAATTTAAAAATACTTCTTAGGAGGTATAAAAACACATTCTTGTCATCCGATTTTTTTCAAACTCGGAATTCCAACATTACATTTAATTCTAATTAATATTTTTTAGATGATACAATTGTGTAATAAACTGAAATAGCATTTTAGAAAAAACGTAACCCCACTCTTCCTCCAAAAGTACCCTTAAATGAATTTTCCCGGAGAAATGTTCCAAAAAAAAACGTTGTAACTCTTTGTATGTGTAGTCGATATAAGAATTTTCCATAAAATCGTTGGAGACATTTTTGAGAAAATCGTAAAAAAGTAAAAAAAAAAAAAAAAAAAAATCAGTAAAGTGGTAGTTCCGGTTGAGGAACTTTTTTGACAGATTACCCAGGACTGTTGGATCCCATAGTGATACCTAAACGGGATTATCAATTTTGAACTTTCTACAATTTTTCAATTTTTGATTTTTCACATTCATACACTCACACACACACACAACACACACAGACCATTTTTTAAAAACTACTTTTTTGGACTCAGAGAACCTTAAAACGGATATTTCCATTGAAAACTCGATATCGAAAATTTGAGACGATTACAATACTTCCTCTTACTAGGAATAATAGAAAGTAAAAACAAGAAAAATGAACATTGGAAGTCTGTAGAGAGCTGTAGATGTAAGTATAATGGGGTTGATGAAGTTGGGTTGAGAAATGGTTTGGTTTGAATGGGCAAACAAAATATGGCTAACACTGTATAATGTAAAAAAAGTGACACTGACTGCCTGGACTTTACACTTAAAATGGTAGAATATAGTAGAGTGGTAAAGGGTAAGGTAAATGAAACGTTGTGACTGACGAGTGAACTCAGTTGTATGAACTCTGTCGTATATCTATCACGCGCCGCTGTATTTATGTAGTTTCTCCCACTCTAGTCCGAGAGAGTGGTCCTGCCATATTTGTCTCTCTTTCTCTGCTACGGATCCTCTCTTTGGATCCTATTACATAAGGAAACCATAAAATTAAATAATTTAGATTATGAAATCAAGTAATTTGGAAATATTTGATTTTTTTTTTTAAATTCCAATTTAATTCATTTAGATTTTCTGAACCTATGACTATTTAACTTAGTTTTATTTTTAAGGCGCATTAATATCTATGATCATTGGCATCCGGACTTTTCAGTACACTGCAGGCCTTCGGACAGTGTACTCTTGTTACACATGTCATTGTCTATCATCGGACAGTGAGCGGTAGAGGCTCCTAAAGAAAGAGAATACCTAAGGGCAGCAATGCCGGGACCTCCGCGTGGGAATTCAGCGCACTACCCCTCAGCTAATCTCTTCACTCAGTTATTTTTTTTTTTTAAAGAAACATAAATGTTTGATGAAAATGACACTACTTATCAAGAATGAAAATTATCAGCAGATCTTTGCAATAATCCTGAATGATAAATAATCAAAAAAATTATTGAAGATATTAAAATATTGTAAATTGAATTTCATTCTCTAAACATTCACTTCATTCACTAAACAGTATATTTGAAATGATGGTAAGATAATATTTCTAATAAAATCCAATGATATTATAGGAAACTGCACTTTACTGATGGTGCACCTTAATGGGTAGGTAAATAATTTTACCGTTACATCAATTTGCATAAACTTGTAAAATGTTAATTGGACCAAGGATAGAACTAGTAAATTCTATTCACTGACTTTTATTAATTCAAAATTTAAAATAAAATTCTGGCGTGAAACACTCACACAACTTTCTCTGATTCCAGTTTTCAAAATTATCATTGACAAATTTTATAGTTAGTATATTAAATTTAATGAAATTCGTCGGTGTTTTTATAGAGCGAATCGCAAAAATTGATAAAACTGTTCAACAAAAACGCACTTCCGGTCAACCGATTTTTTCCCAACTCGGAATTTTAGCAATAAATTTAATTCTAATTCATATTATTTAGATGGGAGAATTGTGTAATAAACTGAAATAGCATTTTAGAGGACCCGTAACCCCATCCCTCCACAAAAGTACACTTAAATGAATTTTTCCAGAGAAATGTTTTAAATAAAAGAGAATCGTTGAGCCATTTTTGAGAAAATCGCAAAAACGTAAAAAAAAAAATCAGTAAATTGGTACTTCCGGTTTAGGAATTTGGACAGATTACCCAGGAATGTCGGATCATGCAGTGATACCTAAGCGGAATATCAAGTTTGAACTTTCTACGATTTTTTTTCATTTTGTTCACATTCATACACACACACAACACACACAGACCATTTTTTAAAAACTACTTTTTTTGGACTCAGAGAACCTTAAAACGGATATTTCCGGTGAAAACTGGATATCGAAAATTTGACAGGAATACAATACTTCCTCTTACTAGGAGTAAGAGAAAATGAAAATACATATATTATAAATAAGAAACTAAATTTTAACTGTCAATTCAATAATTTTTTCATTAAATTAAACTTTCTCATCGGGTAGAGCGAATGGGGGCCGAAACGACCTCAACCTATTCTCAAATTCCAAACAGATGAGGTCCCCCAGTTTTCTTAAAAGTGAAGCCGCGGGAAATCGGTACAGAGTGCCACGAAGTGGGCCAAATTTCGTGTTGCTTAAACTTGGAGTAATAAAATTTCATATTAATTAACCCATTTAGAAACCAGTAATAGAAACACCAAATGCCATGGACTTATCAAAAATCTATGTCAGGAGGTGGAGAATACGCAATTATCCAACATGTAAAGGTAAAGTTTCATAAATTCAATAAATGAATAGATGTTACTTTATATTTTAAGGATAACTGAAGAAGTGTATTTCATTAACAAAAAATTGTTATATTGGGTTGGTGCAAAAATAATGCAGGTTTTTGAACTTTCATCTTTTGTTTACTTCTGCTTGCCAAGTAAACAAAGATAATCCTCCAGTCTAGGTAATGGATTATAAACAATGTTTATTAATGTTGTTTTTCCTCAAATATCAGTTTAGTTTGTGTTCCATTTTGTATGAGTTAAGACCTCCGATATTCACCATGTCAAAACAAGATTTTCGTCAAATTTATTTGTACGAGTTCAAACTTGGTCGAAGTGCGGCTCAAACTGCGCGTAACATCAATGTTGTTTGGGGTGAAGGAAGCATCAGTGAATGTACAGTGCAGCGATGGTTCCAAAAATTTCGTGTTGGAGATTTTGATCTCGAAGACAAGGAAGGTCGCGGTAGGCCCCCTGTTGTTGATCACGACCATCTTAGGGCATTGGTGGAAGATAACCCTCGCAAACCCACTCGGGACTTTGCGAGAGAAGTTAGTGTTGACCACTCAACAGTCGTTCGCCATCTCGAACAAATTGGTAAAGTTAAAAAGCTCGACACGTGGGTACCTCACGAATTGACCCAGAGCCAAAAACATCGGCGTTTTGAAATTTGCAATTCTCTTCTGTTGCGCTACCAAAATGAACATTTCTTAATCGAATCGTGACATGTGATGAAAAATGGATCCAATACGACAACAGGAGACGGTCAGGCCAGTGGCTGGACAAGGATGAAGCACCAAAACATTTCGCAAAACCAAGCCTGCACCCGAAAAAAGTAATGGTGACAGTGTGGTGGTCTACTGCAGGTGTTATTCATTACAGCTTCCTAAATACTGGCGAAACAATCACGGCTGAAACATATTGCCAAGAAATTGACAAAATGCATAGGAAATTGCAAAATCTTTGTCCAGCAGTGGTGAATCGGAAAGGACCAATTCTTCTTCACGATAACGCCAGGCCACATATCGCAATGCCAACTCTCAGGAAACTTCAGGAATTGAAATATGAAACACTTCCGCACCCTCCATACTCCCCCGATCTCTCGCCGACGGACTACCACTTATTTAGACATTTGGACAACTTCTTAAGAGGAAAAAATTTTAGGGACCGAAGTAAAACCGAAAATGCCTTCCGCGAGTTTATTGAGAGTTGATAATGATGGAACATATTTTGAATAAATAATCTTAGTTTTATACAAATTATAATAATTTTTTTTTTTTTTGGCATATAAAAACCTGCATTATTTTTGCACCAACCCAATATTTATAAACTATTACATTTCTTTGTAAGCCGTTGGCCGTTTTACTCAAAGGTAACTTCAGTAAATTAAAGTGATCTCAAAGAAAAGGATAATCATTTGTGTTTTGTTTTTTATCTCATTACGCAGGACGAAAAGCCAACACATATTTTTTAACGTACGAACTACTTATAACTCCGTTGAAGAAACATGTTCCTCCATAACTATCAAAGCCACTTACAAACTAGATAATTTGTCACTACAATGACAGTGATATTCAAGCGGCATAAACACTATTGAAGGTCAAGGACTAATTCATTCAGAATAATATGTCTCAACAATATTTATTACATATTACTTCTTTTGGGCTTCAAGTATTGTGAAAAAAATCTGTTAAAACTTATAGTTTGAATATACAGTGAAAAACATGTAACACAAAAACGATTAACATGAAAAAAATCGGTTAATACGAAATCAAACGGCGATCCCGACAAAATACTGTGTAGTTTCTTACATTTTTTTTTTTTTTTTAATACGAAACAAATATCGCTTAATATGAAAAGATTTCACTTCACGGACGAACAAAATATACCTGTTCTCTATAGCCACACATCGTCAAGCAGATTTTTTTGGCTTTTTTTTTTTTTTGTGTTATTTGAAAGGTGCACAACATCTAAGGTCCTTCGCAGCTGTTATCTCTGATGGACACTATACTGATTATATTAAACTACTAGTTACCTAACGAAGAAAACCTAACGACAACTGACCTAACATATAAATAAATCGAAACTATATTGTTTCTATATCTACTTGGGGTGGAGTACTTGATATTCCTCGCAACCCTCACGGATCATAGCCTAAAGCAAAACTAATATGTACTTTTATTCTAATTTACACTTATCATTACGCATTCATACAGACAAACATACCAATAAATACTTACATACTTAAATGCGCTCATACTAATAAATACTCTCAAGCAAATAAATACATACACGCATTAAAAATGGACAATCATACAACACATATACGCACTAAACTGAATTTCGGGTGGAGTACTCAATATTCCTCGCACCCTAAACAGAGAATAAACCTAAACTAACATATTTATACTATTTACACTACATTCTTTCGTACCATTCATACCTTGCCGGGATGCCAAACCCGACATAGACCCACCCCTCCAGAAGACAGTGGTTCCCAAATTATGTACGTTTAAAGTATAGGAAAGGCGTCCTGTAGAAAAGAAGTCTGCCACCCCTATCCCGACATTGGCCCCCCTTGGCTTATTTTGTTTTTTGTTAACCGAAATATAATAAACAATGGCCGCTACTGTTGTTAGGTTTCCGCTTATCTTTGAGTAGTTAAAGGCACCGCCACTATCAAAACAATTCAATTAGTTTTCGAATTCTGTAAATTTTATGTTAAAAATCAGTGAATTTTGTGTTGTTTTTTTTTTTGTGATTTTTAATAAATAAACTTCATTTTTTACAATGACAGAGTAATCGGGGCGAAAACAAACCACTGTTATTTTATTATTTATTTATTTATTTATTTTTATATTTTTCTTAAGACCATGGTCTTGTCATAAAAAAGAAATTTGTACATTATTATAACTAAATCTGAAATTAAACAAACATACAAAGAAAATAATAATAATAATAATAATAAAATACAGATTTTTTATTTATTTATTGTAATACAGTACCAACACAAAATGTGTTTTGCCTGTAATGCTGTTGTCTGTATGATAATGTACTGACGTGTAGAACGTGTGCAAGTACTCCATCCAATGATAGCCCTGTTGGAGTGATTTGTTTATGAAGTGAATAAATGCAATGTGAAGTGAAATGAATGTATGGGTGTGAATGTAATTATGCTAGTTCATATAGTCGTTCAGTGAGGTCTGTCAGTCAGTATGAAGTTTGTCTACGGTGGATGTAACAAGTCTTGTGGCCATCTCCATTTTAGTCTTCTTTCTGGAACTAGAGTTGTTTGTAAATTGTTGATGAGAAGATTTGTAAGACCGTTCAGTTTGACATGATACTTAGTGTACAGTCGATGTTGTACTGCTTGTTGTACTGTTTCAGTGTTTGTGTCTTTATATATTGTTTCGTTTGTAACATAGAAAGGAGATGAAAGTATAGTCCGCATTGTGCGAGATTGGAATGTCTGAATTTTTTTCAAATGTGTCTGTTTAGCCGCTCCCCAAAGCTGAAGTCCGTATGTCCAAATTGGTTTCAATAGAGTCTTGTAAATTAGGAGTTTGTTGTTTACGTTTAATATGGATTTTGTCTTTAGTAATCTGTATAACTGTTTGAAACGTAAATTAAGTTCAAGTCTTTTAGTTTTTACATGTGTTGCCCAAGTTAGTCGTTTGTCCAAGTGCATCCCTAAATATTTTACTGAGTTACTTAACGGTAATGGTTCGTTATCATATTTCACAGGTATATCTTCCGTCTTTTTTAGAGTAAAATGTACTGTTCTTGTTTTGTTTATATTGAGTTTTACTTTTCCATGTGATGTTCCAGTTATGCAAGTTAGTCAAATGCTGCTCCAATATTAATTTGTTGGTTATTATGTCTGTGTTGGTAACAAGTAGTGCTGTGTCATCCGCATAGGTCGCAGTATATTCGGATGTTCAGGTATGTCGTATGTGTAAATATTGTATAGTAGTGGCCCAGAACACTCCCCTGCGGGACTCCAGCCTCAATGGGATGAATGTCGGAGATAACTGTATTTACCCTAACACTGAAGAATCTGTCCTCAAGATAAGATTTTAGCAAAATACAGATTAACAACAAAATTAAGTAATTAATGACATAAATTCAATATGGAAGAAATTATTATGGGCCTAGTAATTACAACAGGGAAGAGAATCATGACAAAAAAAAAATATATTCTACGCTCTAAATATAATCATTAAAGTAAATTGTTTTTTTTTTCCCCCTTTCTTTTATTATTAATAACAATAATAATAATCAATTATGTATAATATATACTTAATATATCAATAATAAAATTATTGTAATGTGATAACAAGAAGGAAAAGATATAATTATTAAATTATAAAACTATAACTAGTGGTGCCAGCCAGCCGCTATCATTCAGGTCAAGAGCCGCGGCAAACAAAAACCCTTTCAAACAAGGGTCAGTACACGGTCAAAAGAATACCGCCAAAGACACACCGCTAAAACCCTTTCAACAAGAAACCTTTCAACAAGGGTCATTATACGGTCAGTGTACAGAAGCCACCTGGCCGACATACAAGGGCTATTATACGGTCAGTGTACAGAAGCCACATGGCCGATATACAAGGGTCAACAAACACTCAAAAGACCTCTGGCTACAGTCTTTTGATAACCGCCACCATCTGTCGCTACACTCGTCACCGACCTATTCAAGACCTAGGAAAAAACACACATGCGACACATGGCAAGAGATGTTTTAGTGTGACTCGTAATTACACACCTGTCAATGTGTGAGTAATGCCAATATAAACGTCTCCCACCGGAGGAGGGGATCAGTATTCATCAGTACTTTATCAGTATATCATCAGTATTTTATCAGCGTTTCATCAGGATTCTACGAGTCGTATACGACATTAGTCTACACATCTGTTCATACTTCGCGAGCGCGTCCCTACCTAAGGTTTTAAACATATATTTTTTCATCAATCATTATAGTTGTGCATCTTAGTTACCATTTAAATCATTTTAAATTAATTGTAGTTTTATCTTTTTCAAACGTTAATTTATTGTTAAAATATAGTCTATTTTTGTAAATTAGTAGTTCATATTTCGAGTAACAACTCTCTAAAAATCTCTAACTAACTCCCAACCATTCGTCGCATCATAACCCTCTTCAAGACATCTGATTCCAATACATTATCAATTGAGAAGTTACACAGCTATGTCAAAGGCAAACATTCATAGATACTAATCAAAGGCAAACATTCATAGATACTAATCAAAGGCAAACATTCATAGATACTAAGCTATTTTTGAAAAAAATTCCATCTTACTGTCCCCACTTTATTATGGTTCTTTTTCGACTCAAGAGTAGAATTAATAATAACAGTCTTATAAAGATATGAATTATTGCCATACATGGTTAATTTACAGAACAGGTGATCACATAAGTCGCTTAAAAACAATATCTCTGTACCATAAAGGTTAACTGCAACATCAAACAATAAAAATCAATTATACTCTGACCAATAGTAGATTGACATGTATAATTAGCTGGAAAATCAAAATAAGTTCGACTATTAACAATAATTAAACCAAATGTCTCTAAGGTTTTAAGTAAATGTTTTCCCTTTACATTAACTGTTTCATGGTTTTCTATAACTTTTGAGATTACAAATTTTTTTGGAAAAATACTCATCAAAATTATTATTGAATAGGCCAACACGGGCATTCCAGTCACCTCTCCACACTAGTTTTACAACAGTATACAATTCTGTTATTTTTTTTTGGTACTTCATCAAAATCTACTATCTGCAGTTTTTAACTTTCTATGTAAGGGTTGCAATAAACTAGGCTTCTAGATTAAATAACTTATGAACACCTTCGACCCATGAAAAGATTTGAAACACTTTGTAGAGTATTTGAATGAGATGATTAGCTGTCTAGTACGGAACTTACAGGCGAGTTGATATCTTTTTTTTATCGTAATTTATCAGCGTCATGTCCTCTTCTGTCTTCTTCATTTTCTTCTTCACATCTTACGCCAGCTCCAAACAGATTTATAAAAGGCATTGTAGAATTAATTTTCTTAATAGAAGGTGAAGCACATTTTCTATTTTTATTTTTTTCTGAGAAAATCTAGTTTTTTTTCAGATGGAACATCGGGATCAGATTTGTCTTTCCTCTGTATTACTTTGTTTTTAATCGGATGATTTTCTCTTTCGAGTTCGTTAACTGTGTAATCTCGTCCATCAATAGATAATGTACCGTTGTTCATAAAAACTCTACAATCTTCTTTTCTTGCTTGAATTAAATATGGAAGTAATTTTTTTCTGACTACTCTAACTTATTGAGGATAATCGTTAGATAAAGCTTAATCGGAAGCCTTTCAAAACTTTATTTGCTTTCAGCACCTTAAGTCTGCGCCAAAAAGATACAAATCTTATTAGAAATGGTCTTTTACCAACAACTTTTCCTAGACGTGAAAGCGAAATCAATATCTCTCGTTTCTAATATTTTTCCCAAATTGATTGATATAAAATCTATAACAGTGATTATGAACTCAATTTGGGACATTTTGGGTTGTTCCTTGAGATTATAAATAATTAAATTATTTTTTTTTACTACGGATTGTATCTTCTATGTTTGCACTTTCTTAGGACATTTTCTATCTCTTTTAGTAAATTTACATTTTCTAGTTCTAGTTTATGAACTCTTGCTTTAGTTTCTTCAAGTTCTTTTTTATAAATTTTTGCTTCTTCTGTCGCCGCTTTAATTAATTCAGCAATTTATTCTAAAGTCACTGGTGATCCCATGACTATTTTAAATTTAATAACTATTTTATAATTTTAATTTCTCCAATAGTAATAATTAATATGAATTTATTCAATTAATTAATAGTAACTGAGACTGTAGAAGTAGTTGTATTATTGATACTTGTTTATATAATACATAAACAACGATTCATGGCAATAGCAGTAAGCAAAGTACATATTATTGATATAAACAAATGAAGTCCCCACTCCCTTTGTTATGAAGGAATAATGTTTTACCATTTTGTTTGGATAAGAAAAAAAACTGTAAATTTCTTTTACATTTTTTGAAGCGATCACTGCACAGGAAATGTCCATATTTTACCGTAATAATATACAATAAAAAATGCACCAAATAAGATGTCTCTGAAGAAAATTGAGACATCTTTAACCAACCTAACTAATCACTTATTACGGAGCACGATGTGAACTGTGTCAATCACTTGTACAAACTCCAAGAAACCACTATTTTATCGTTTATTAACACGAAAAAATATTTCGTGTTAAACGTTTTTCACTGTATTAACGTTTTTAAAAATCTTGAAAAACAGCAACTACTTTGTAGTGTTGAAAAAATAAGTGAAACTATGCAAGTAAAAACAGAAATGTTGGATTTTTTTTCTAGGAGTTTCCGCGGATCTGAGGTTTATCCTGAGTTTCCCATTGCCTTTTTCCAGTTCACCCTATACAAGGCTTCCTCCTCTACGCTCAGACAATTCTCCCATGAGATTTTCAGATATCTCAACCTTCCATGTTCTCCTTGGCCTGCCTTTGAGTCTTCTTCCTTTGGCCTCCCACTGCAAGACTTCCTTGGGCAGTTTCCCCTGGTCGCTTTAAAATAAAGCGGTGTTAGAAATCTTACCTTATAGTTAAATATTTCAGTTACTTCTACAAATTCTTTTGCTTATTATATAAGATGGTTTCAAGAAATTCCATATTATTATATTTCTAATTATCCAACTTGGATAATCAAAGTAAGTACCATAGAAATTTCAGTTATCGGTACCCGGTACCAGATCTGATAATCTGGATTTTTATTTATGATTATTACATATTAATTTATCTTTACATTATTAATTTATTTATTTAACTGTATACAATATACAATAAGGAAAAGTGATGAAGGTGTAATGTAATTCTTATACATATATACATAATTCAATATGTGCATGTACACGTATATGTGGTTTGAATGATATGAACAACGATGAATGGCGTTAGATAGTTCACCATTTTGGTAAGCTTACATAGCAACTACATTAGAAGGTCAGTGTTATAAGTTAAGAAGGTCACATGGCCACAGCCGCTTCAGACAACCATGAACATTAGTAGGAAGTGTTCTGGTGGACATATACCGAATTGGATTGAGAAGCATTATAGTAGTGGATTGTGGAGGTGATAGTTTTGTTTGGAATGAAATTTTGTGTAGCAGAAATTTTGGGCTATCTCTGAGATGTATGGAATACATGGTATTCAGGGTGGTATAGATTATGTGGTTAGAAACGTAGAGTTACGTATTTAAATATTTGTACCATTATTATT
Source organism: Triatoma infestans (assembly GCA_011037195.1). Classification (NCBI taxonomy): domain Eukaryota; kingdom Metazoa; phylum Arthropoda; class Insecta; order Hemiptera; family Reduviidae; genus Triatoma; species Triatoma infestans. The sequence continues at coordinate 151,374 of JAAEAF010003620.1, read as the reverse complement.
TCCTAGTTCTAGAAGGGGTGTGGGACCAGCAGTCCCCATCAGGCCTGCCTGGTTAATCCTCTGCTCAATGCTGTTTTCTCAAAGTGCAGATTTCTAAAGCCACTATTGAATGGAATATTAAACACTATTAAAACATTTTACAAATACAGCTACGGATGCCAATTTATAATACAGAAAATATGGCATTCATAGATACGTGGATACTCTTTGATTTAAATAATATCTCTTTATTTATTGATTAACCTCATATAAAATGAAAGAAATGCCCAAGAATAGAAAATAAACAATTTAGCAAAATAGTTGAATAAGAATGATAGTCAAAATTGTAGCTCAGCTAGATAATAGATAGCTTTCAAAATACACATTTAACAAAATAAAAGTGATGAATAATTGGAAAGATCGGAGTATTTAGTTTTAAATGTGCTTTAATATTATTCACGAATGAAAAAAATCCCCTATTTAAAATTAAATCACATTTTTATTGTAATTTGTAATCGTATTAATTAAAACAAGTTTAAGTCTTGATAATAAATACAAAGTAATGATAAATAAAGTTTGTACAAACATACATGTGTGATCTTATGTACGAATATCTATCTATCTTAAGAAGATATAACTTTGGGAAAAGTATTAAGAAAAGATAGGGAAACATTGTCTTTGGATTAGTATGGAGAATTATACCAGTCTAAAGGGCTTTTTTAGCCTTTATGTGAAAGTAAATAGCACTTGGCAAGAGAATAAATTTCATGGTATTATCTGCAAATATGTGGGTGTTAGCTAGCGAGGTCACGAAGATATTAACATTGTATTTGCTGGCCGTATATAATATGAAACAGTTTCTATTTATCTGTTAAAGTGGATATATTTTCTCAAGATATCAAAATAAAGAATAAAACAGAATTCTAATTTTATTTGTTCTTTCATTCAGAAAAGAAAAGGGAACAGGAGAGGCAACTATTTCAACTAATATTTACGCCCAGTACTCGAAAAGTATTTTTTTTTTTTTGGAGGGTAAAATGCATTATGCATATCCGAGAGTAGTGTTCCCAGATATGTGGGACTCTCACCCATTAAAAAACCCTAATCCTCCTTACAGGCATTGGAACCCACCCTGGGACTACTTATCGCATTGCATCAGGGTGGTGACTCGTATTAAGCCCTTTCAGGCTCGTTCTCCCTCGATACTACTCGTATTTTAAGCCAACAGCTGCAGGCGTTTGTCTAGCTCCTGTTTCTTTCACCGCAGCACAATCTCGACGAAAGACACTACCTTGACCCAGTAATCCCTGCAGGAAAGCATGGTCTCCACGATGGACTCGGGTATCAAACGGCCTAATTCCTACTCCAGACCGTTTCTCTCAACCGCCCATCTTTCGCACACGAAGAAAGTGTGGTGGGCATCATCGATAACTGAATCCCCGAAGAGACATGACGGATCACCCACCTTCCCCATTCTATATATGTACGAGGTAAAATACCCGTATCCTGTAAGGAACTGGGTAAGGTAGTAATTTACCTCGCCATGCCTTCATACCGCCCACTCAGCTGGGCTTGCAATCAATTTAGCTGTCCACCTTCCTCGGCTGCCCGCACGACACCGTTCCTGCCAGGATCGAATGGTGTAATCCCTAGCTATCGCTCTTGCCTCAGTGCCACAGTGTATTTTCCTCAGTTCCTGTGCCATCTTCCGTTCCTGAACCATCAGGTCGATGGGAGTCACTCCAGCCACCGCTAGAGCTACCGGCTCTGAGACAGTCCGGTAAGAACAGGCGATTCTGAGAGCACCTCTTCTTTGTAACGATGCTTCCGGAATTTTTCTTTCTTCGGCGCGTCAGCGCAAACTTTGCCCCATACAGTAGTATGGCATGTGTGATTGACACGAGAAGTCGCCGTTTGCTCGCCGTCGGGCCCCCTAAATTTACCATCAGCCTGCTCAGCGCCGATGTCACTTTGGCTGCTTTCTCTGAGGAATGCCTTATTTGTTCCCAGAACGAGAGTTTAGTATCCAAGCGTACATCAAGATACTTGACCGTACACTTCGTTACTACTAACTCGTGGGAATGTGCCTCCTAGTAAGGAGAACTATTTCTGTTTTCTCCATCGCCAAGATCAGGCCATGTTCCTCTAACCAAGAGTTCTCTCGCCTCATTATTTGGCTTAACCTTATCTGGGCATCTCCGGTATCCTGTGCGACAACCACAGCAGCACCATCAGCCGTGTACCCCACTAAGGAATGCACTATCCGGCATTTCCAGGCGCACAATGCCATCAATAAAATATTTTCCACAAATCGAGGCCCCGCGAACAGTAGTAATAATCACAATAAAATTATATTATATAAATAATTTTTGAGTACTATACTCGACTAGGTTAACTTTTATTGTGAAGGGGAAAGGATATCAAATATTGTGAATGGGGATTTATGAATGCATCATTAGCGTGAATGTATTTATTGGCAAGAATGAGTTCATTAATGTTGTTATATTTTATTAATCTGAATGTATTTATTGACGGGAATCTATTTAATAACGTGAATGTGTTTTATTATCTTGAATGTATTTATTGGCTAACATGTTAATATGAAAGTTTACTAATTATTATTATTATTTTTTTTTTTGAAACTCGGAAATTTGGCAAAATTTAATTTTGATTAGTTGGTGTAGAATTGTACGATCACCTATTATAACACTTTATAGAAAAACCCTACCTCACATCTCCAGAGAAAAGCTCATTTAAATGACTTTATCCGGAAAAATATTTCAAATAAAAGTTAGCGATCAAAATCAAAAGTCGTCGAAGTCGTAAACAGCCTGAATGATTCTGAGTTGTTTTTATTAGAAATTTCTCAACTAAATAAAGTGTATAAAAAAAATTAACAAATAATTTATTAATTTCTACAATAATAATAACATTTATTAATTAATAACTAGGCTAGATATTGAAGAAATATTTTAATCAAAATATATCCAAAAATGTGATGTCAGAGACAATATTATACACGACATTATATATGAGAAATTAGGAGGAAAATTGTGCTTAAATATAAGTGGCATTAATAAATGTCACCTGCTGAATTTAATGAAACAAAATCAAACTTATTTAACAACTTTAAAGTTGAACATACACGGTAACTTCATGAGGCAAACTTTTTTTTTCGGCTTAACAATAAATAATCATATGCCGATACCCAATACATTTTCCCGCCAAAAATCTCTGCCTTCCCAGTCACCATGCTGTAGACCTCTATCCGTCATTCCCTCCTCCACATTTTCTGCCCATCTTTTCCTTGGTCAGCCACTCTTTTTTCTCTCCCCTGGAGTATACAAAAATATCCTTTTCGGCCACCTGACGTCGTCTATTCTCATTAGTGTCCAAACCACATCAATCCCTTTTGCTCAATTTTTTCCAGGATATTATGCTGTACATTAACCCGCTCTCTCATCACAGAGTTGGGTATACAGGATAAAATTAAAGAGATTTCTATCAAATTAGGAAATTATGGTGGGGCTGAAAAAGCTATCAATTTCTTAGGCATTCTCATAGATTCAAAACTGAACTGGACAGATCAAGTTAATAATATCATGGGTAAAGTATCTCGTGGAATCTATGTCTTACGAAAATTAAGAATGCCGGTTGACTTGGAAGCTTTAAAATTGGCATATTTTGCGTATGTTCATAGCCTTTGTGCTATGGTACTATAATTTGGGGTAATGCTGCGGAATGCAAAAAAATACTTAGGTTACAAAAGAAGGCAATTAGAGTTATTTGGGGTTTTGACTCGAAAGTATCTTGTCGTTCTTGGTTTACGAAATTGAATATAATGACACTACCAGCCATATTTATTTTCCAATGCCTCGTCTACGTAAAGTGCAACGAAGGTCAATTTATAAGTTTTTCGCAAGTTCATGACCATTTCACCAGAAAGCGCAATAATCTTGTTCAGAATAGGAACAGGTTGACAAAGGTTCGTACCAGCTTCCATAGTTTGTCCATCTCGCTATATAATTATTTACCAGCGAATATAAAAAATAAGAATTTGAAGTGTTTCAAAGCTAGTGTTAAAAAACTGTTATTAGCTCACCCGCTGTATGAGATACATGAATATTTTAAAATTAAGTTTTTATCTTGACAATTTTGTGAATTTAAATTATATTTAAGATTAAAGATGCAGGAATATTTTGAAATTAACTTTTGCCTTGACAATTATGTGATTTTAAATTACATTCAACTTGACCTTGCCAATAAAGATGTATTGATCTTTTTTCTGGCAAATAAATATATGCTGTATCCTAGAAATGCTGCAGCTTCTTCTCCAGAAATCCATCTCCAGAGCTAACAATCTTTTTCCCTTTTATTTTTCCTAATGGTCCAAGCTTCGGCACCGTAAAGAATAGCGCCCACGACGAAAGCATCACATATTCTTCTTTTTGTCTCCATATGCACACTTTTATTCCACAGCACGGGAGTTAAGAATGATAATTAACTTTTTTTCCTTGGGCAGTTTTATGGGATATATCCGTGCCTTTTTCATCAATAAAAACTCCCAAGTATTTGAATTCGTCACTCAGAGGTAATATCCAGTCATAAATGGAGAGTGAAGTCGTAGATGCATTGAATGCCATATATTCCGTTTTCTGTTTGCTAATTTCTAAACCCCATACGGAGTACATTTCTAACAGCTTTCTCAACATATATTCAAAGATGCTCTTCATCAGTAGCTATTACCAGCTAATCATAACTTACAATTTGCTGATGAGACAAACATGATTTTTTTTATTTTCACTTTTTCTATATCTCTTAGAAGAAGAAATGTAGCGATCGCATCAATCTGTGAAAATCCAGTATTCAATGTAATTTGACATTTTTCTGAAGTCACTGAATCCGAAAAAAAAAATATCTGGGTGAGAAACACTCATATGACTATTTCTAAGTGTAGTTTTTTTTTGTTTTGTAATTTAAGGCGCAACATCTATAGTCATTAGTGCCCGGAGCCTTCTCAGTGCATAGCTGGCATCCGGACAGTGTTCTCTCGCTACAGACAACACTGTCCATCACCGGAATAGTGAGCTGTAGATGCTCCTAGGAAGAAAACAAAATCTAAGCGTAGCACTGGACTCGAACCCGGGACCCTCCGCGTGGAAGTCCAACGCGCTTACTGTAGTTTACACAGATTTAAGTGACACATTTTCTTAAAACTTACAATTTAAATCTTGTCTTCAATTCTATATCAGTTGATGAAAATAACTAAATAACATTACTTTTTTGAAGAAACCATAATATACGCCCACTCATTCAAAACTTCATTAAATGAACTTTCTTGGCAAAAATGTTACAAACAAAAGTGATAGGTCACTGTATACATAATTAGTATTCCAAATTTAAATAAATACGTCGGTGTTTTTATGGTATAAAGCGCAGAAAAGTGAGGAAAAGAAACTTCCGATCAACCAAATTTTCTTCAAACTGAGAATTTTGGCAACATATTCAATTCTAATGAATATTATTGAAAAGAAAAAATTGGATATTGAACACCCCTTCCCACAAAAGACGCCTTTCATGAATTTTCCCAGTGAGGATGTTTCGAACAAAAAAGAATCCTTAGCTCTTATTATTATTATTATATTGGAATCAGTTGATCGGATTCCAGAGGTAATGGAGTTCAGACGTCTTGAAGAGGGACTTGATATGAAGAATAGGCGGAACTTAGTTTAGAGATTTTTAGAGAGTTATTACTCGAAATACGAACACTGAATTTACAAAAATAGACTATATTTTAACAATAATTTAAATTTGTGAATTGGTAACTACAATTAATATGAAATGATAGAAATAAATAAATAATTTAAAGAGATAAAACTACAAGTAATTTAAAATGATTTAAGTAGATAAAACTAAGATGCAGAACTGTGAAATGTTTGATTGAATGATAATAATTATAAGTTAAACCTTGTATAGGGACGCGCTGGCGAAACTGTTGCTGTACTGATCGTTGAAGCTGTAATGCTCGTTGAAACTATAATGATATAATGATCCCCTCCTCCAGTGGGGCGAAGTTTATATTAGTATTACTCACACATTGACAGGTGTGTAAGTAGTACTCACACTAAGACATCTCTCGCAGTGTGCCGACCTTGGTCAGTTCGGTGACCAGTGTAATTTAGGTCAGTGGCCAGATTTGGCAACAGATGGTCGCCCATCGGTGATTTTCAAAGACTGGTAGCCTTGACTGTTTGTTGGCCCTTGTATGAAGGAATACCGGCCTGGTGGCTTCTGTACAATAATGATCCTTTTAGCGGTGCTTGTCTTTGACCGTGTGTATTGACCCTTGTTTTGAAAAGGCTTTTGTTTGGCGCGGCTCTTGTCTTGAAGACAGAGGCTGGCTGGGGCCACTAGTTATAAATTATCCTTTCTTCTTGTTATCTTTTGTGAAGATAGCGGCTGGCTGGAGCCACTTGACATTGCTTGACATTGATATGACATTACATTATAATTATTACCAACCTCGGGTGGGCTATATCCCGGCACTCCAGCCAACAGAGGCTTATTGTGCCATTCCCGATGTTTCTTAGCAGACAAAACCCTCCCTCTTTAAGAAATTTGAGGGACTTCACCATCAGGTCATTTTGAGCTACCACCTCCTCAGGTCGCAACGTACCAAAGGTCTCATACCTCAATTTAATTATGTCAACGCAATCAAACAACAGGTGGGGGCCGTTTCCTCCTCTTCCTGACATAATCTGCACAAGGGTTCCGTTCGAATGAGCCCTACCTTGTACAGATGTTTCCTGAACCTACCATGACCCGTAAATAGTCCCGTCACCCAGAGAAATCTGGCTTCTACTCAGACTAAGAGTCATTTGGGTCCTTCGTTTACACACTCCTAGCATCATCTTTTTACTGTGTATAACACCCGGGCTCCCACTTCAGAGCTCTTCATGCTTACTGCAACACCACTCTCTAATCGCAGCACGAATTGCTCCACCAGTTATACCCAGGACCAGCTCTGGACCAATGAACGGAGTGTTAGCCCCGTTGCTTAGCTCTTAATCAACTTTAAAAAAAATCGTTGGCACCATTTTTCAGAAAATTCTCCCCAAAAAAATAAAAAAAATATTAACGGTTGAGGAATTTTGACAGATAACTTATTGTCGGATTCGAAGGTGAGATACCTAAACACAGAATATCAAATTTGGACTTTCTGTGATTTTTCGTTGTTGAGCTATGCTGTTCACATACCCAGACAACTGATTATCTAAAAAACATTTTTTATAAAATCAGGTGACCTCAAAACGTATATTTCCGGTGAAAACACGATATCCAAAATTTTCACACGATTACTGTAATTTCTCTTACTAGGATTAAGAGAGAAAGTAATAACATGTTTTACCGAATTTTTATTAAATGAGTATCAGTTGTTATGTATGAAGAAATTATCTCACAATAGAAACATAAAAACCACACTCCTACCTTCCAACCCTTGCCTTATAATCTCCTTAGCTCAGAGTTGTAACGCCGCCACTCAGGCCTAAAAAACTAGATCAAAAGTAGCTCAGCTTCGGCTAATTAATTTCTGAATTACTTTTAGAATTTCTCTACCGAAAAATATTGAATAGTTTATAAAGTTCTTAACGAAATGATGACTCATATCACTTGCTGTTACACCACCCGAACAATTACAATAATTTCAAAGCGCAATACTTAATTATACACATTCCCACGAACACACACAGACCATTCGAAAAGCAACTATTTCGTACGCAAGGAACGTTACAACATGTATTTCCGGTGAGGATTTCGAAAATTGTCTATATCTAATTGTCTAAGATTAGAAGTAACTGAAAATAAAAATTATTGCACTCATATGATATAGACCAGGGATTCTTAACCCTACGCCAATGTGCCCGCGAAGCTATTTCTGTGCGCCCTCGACTGTCCGCTACATACTATATCAATATCAACCATGGTCAACTCGCGGCCCGCCACAATTTTTCATGTGGCCGCGAGATTCATCATACTTTTAGAAATAATATATAAGCCGTAAAATTATTGTACTAGCTACACAATAATTTACCACTAGTATTGGTAACACTGTTTTGTCTTATCAGTTGTTATTGTCGTTGAAGACCCTCGCGTTGAATCTATTGCACATTAAGAATTTTCTCAGCAATTTAACATTTAAAACTGTTTAATTTTTATTTTAATGAGTTTCTCGAGCAAAAGGCAATGAATGTATCATTTCAACAGCGATTGGGAAGAAGACTACGGATTTATCCAGACAAAGGACAAGTGTGTCTGTTTGATTTGCAATAGTACTCTATCAGTTTTGAAGAAACATAACCTTGAACGCCATTTCAAGACTAATCACAATACTTTTGACGATGATTATCCGCCTAAAACAGAGTTGAGAAAAAGGAAAATTAATCAACTTAAATCAAGGCTATCTGCCCAGCAAGCGGTTTTTACTAATCGTGCAAATAAAAATAGAAATGCCACAATCGCTTCCTTCAAAATTTCTCATTTGTTGCCAAAAAGTAAAAAATCGCATTAAATGTAACTATTTTGAAATTTTTGTTACCTTTTTAGTGTGGGATACGTGCCACAATAGATCCTTGGGGTGTCGCGGTGGCGTAGGCTGAATAGCCATTTCCCCCGGTAGTGTGGAATATTGTTTATGATGCTTATGATTGCAATAAAATAAAGAAATATTAAGAATCGTTATACTTTTTTTGAACTGCGCTTGCCAGCAATTTCCTGTTTGTCAGATGTGCCCAGACGGGGAATAAGGTTAAGAACCCCTGATATAGACTAATACCTTCTGAAACTATATCTTCATTCAAACAAGATCATTGGCGCAAAAACTTATATTTAGTTTGCAATCATCATAGTAGGAGTGAATGAAAACTGTTATATTACACTTAAAAAAAATTAAAAATAAAATTAATATTAAAAAATAAAAAAATCTGGTGCAATACAATCACACACCTTTCTCTTACTCCAGCTTTCAAAATTATGATTGATAAATTTTATAATTAGTATAACAAATTTCAAGGAAATTCGTCGGTGTTTTTTTTTATGGAGAAAATAGCAGAAAATTCAAAAAATACTTACTAGTAAAAACGCACTTCCCCCAGACATCCGATTTTTTTTAAACTCGGGATTTTCAACATTATATTTAATTCTAATTAATATTATTTAGATGATAGAATTGTGTAACAAAGTAAAACAGCACTTTAGAAAAAACCGTAATCCCATGTCTCCTCCAAAAGTACCCATAAATTATTCTATCGTAGAAATGTTTCAAATAAATGTTGTAGCTTTTTGTATGTGTAGTTGATATACCAAGTTTCAAGAAAATCGTTAGAACCATTTTTGAGAAAATCGCAATAAAGTAAAATAAACAAATTTTAATAAAGTGGTACTTCCGGTTGAGGAATTTTGACAGTTAACTTACTGTCGGATCACTAAAGAGTTAGGGCTAGCGCACACTGCAGACTTTTATCGGCCGATGGTTTAGTCTGGTTGTTTAATTACTAACAAGAGAAATGGGAGTGCGCACACCAAACGATAAAAAATCGGCCGATTAAATAGTTTGATGGGCTGACCGATTCCCTTTCAACTAAAAAGTCTGCCAACTATCGGCCGATTCTTAATGGCTATGGTTAGCAACTGGCATGCGCAGACTCGCCGACTTTAATCGGCGGAAACTTCATAACATTCTTCATATAATCAATTATAGGTTAGTTATATTTCGATTATCTTGTGCCGGACAATTCAGAAGAAAAAAAATGTCTTTGACCGACACTTCAGCGTTAATACAAGAAATTGAAAGGCGGCCAGCATTATACCCAAACATTTTTGGGTACTCCACTAGTTTAGTATGGAGTGTGTAAAACTTTCCTTGCAACATTCGATCACTATTTATGGGATGCACCCAATATTCCCTGTTTCTCTTCTTCCTCTTGTTCAACATTCTTCTTCTTATAAGAGCAATAATTGTACTTCTCGTGAACATTATTGGTTTTGAGTGGAACAACCATTGAATACTGACTAGTAAGCTGTGAAAGCTATCGGCCGATGATCGGCCAGTCTGCGCACCAACTACCAACTAAACAGTTTAGTTGGCCTAGTGTGCGAGGATCCACTCCAACCAGACTAAACTATCGGCCGATAGTTTAGTCTGTAGTGTGCGCTAGCCCTTATACACTAAAGGGTTACTTGCCTTTTTAAAGAATACTAAATCTATTCAATAAGATTTAAGTAAGGTTAGGTTAGGTTTTTATTTATTTGGGGAGTGGAATATCGAGTACCTCTCCATAAAATGAATGGGTATAAGGTGAATGTATTTATTAGTGTGAATGTATTTATTAGCGTGAGTGTATCTAATAGCGTGGGTGTATATATTAGCATAAGTATATTTATTAGCATGAAAGTACTTATTGGCTTGGGTGTTGGTGTGAATGTTTTTAAGTTAGAATTTTATCTGGTGGGTGCAAGGAATTTTTTATAGAAGTACTTCACCCCCAATTCTAGACTATTTAGTTGTATCTTACTAGTTTATTTAGTTCGTTTTAGAGGGTGGTAGAACCTTTAAAAGAATCAGAAGCAAATAACCCTTTTAATATAACTTTTAGTAGAGATGATGTGGAAAATATCGTTTGCAGGGCATGTAAACACTACTAGTACATAGATTTCATATCATGTTAATACGTGATAGTTGAAATAGGTAAAATTGGGACAAAACAAAGTGAGGCAGAGGGGTGGCTATAATCCTACCATTCTGGTATCCCCCCTCAGGTGAGAAAGGAAGAGGATGGCGTCACGCGTCATTGTCAGCTCTCCTCCCCCCCCCGTCAGTGACTTCGATGGCTAAAGTGAGGAGGAGACAGCAGTCATGCTACAGTATCCCCTGGTTCCATGCTACTTCCAATGGAAGTTGCGATGGATATCGTGGGGAGAAAGAAAGCGCCATCCCAGCTCGAGAGGTCCTAAATAACTACTTCGGCGCTAAAGACCTAAGTTGTCGATGCGCAAAACAAAAGCAAAAAATAAAACTAAAAAATGAATAATGTGGTACTTGCGGTTGAGGAATTTTGACAGATAACTTACTGTCGGATCTCATGATGATATCTAAACGGAATATTGCCAGTGAAAAATCGATATCGAAAATTTTACACGATTACAATACTTCCCCCCCTTACTCCAGGAGTAAGAAAAAAAGTAATAAGTAAATAAATTTTATTTCAAGTTAGAACTCTTGTCAAGGAAAACATTTCGGTTAAGCAATTTTTCACCTATAGATTAGTTTTTTTAATAGAGTATATTCCAATTCAGTAACCATTCTTTCAGGTGTAATGTAATGGGTACTATAATCAAGAAAAGTGAGATAGGAAGTGAGAAAACTAAGATGGCCGATCTTTTAGATTAGTTTACAAGATAGAAAGAACATGAAGGGATATATTTATTTTAGTTGAAATTGGTTGGAGTTGGAGAAAATAAAGTATATAGATTACACACTACGTATAATATACATTTTTTTTTTTTCAAAGTGTAATTTAGAAAGATAGAATTACATTTTGCATTAAGAATCAAGAGGTAATTGATTGCTTGGTGTTACAACGTCTGATATTTGGTATTAAAAAAGAAATAAAAATTGGCACATTTTTCAAAATTCATTAAAGAAAAATTGGATTAATTACTATAGTTATAAAAGAAGAAAAATATATTCATATAAGAGGGTCATTCAATAAGTAACGAGACAAATCGCTTTAGCCCAAAAGCCATATATTTAAACAATACAAAACACTGGCTACTTTTCAACATAGTCTCCAAGCAACATTTATACACTTGTCCAATCGTTCTTCTAATTTGTGTATGCCTCTGGCATAAAATTCTTTGGGTTGATTTCGAAGCCACTTTTGCACCTGATTTTTAACTACTTCATTGGATTGAAAATGTTTCCCACGTAGAGACTCTTTAAGGGGTTCAAACAAATGGAAGTCCGACGGGGCGTGGTCAGAACTGTAGGGAGGATGTGGAAGGATCTCCCACCCACTTTCTTTGTTGGTGTCCGTAAGTTGTCTTGGAACCCATCTCACACAAGTTTTCTTGTACTGCAGCTTATTCTGAATAATATTATGGACAATTCAATAACACTCGCGTGCATTTCTTCAGTTATCAGTTCAATAGTAATACGCCTGTTGTCCAGTATTAAGGCGTTAATGCGAGATTCGAGAGAGGAAATTGCGACTTCAACCGGTCGTCCACTTCGCTGCTCATCACAACAGACACTTACTTACACGGCCACTTTTAAACTGTTCTCCTCCTCATTTGTAAATGTTTGAACAGTTCAAACAATTATTCCCGTACATTTTCAACATTCTTTCGTAAATTTCACTACTTTTGATAACCTCTGCAACTAAAAATCTAATCACTGAGCGTTTTTTTTTCCGAGGTGCAATGCTCGAGAGGACTCACCATTGTTAACTGAATACATTTGGGGTTATGCTTAGCAAATACTCTTGAACAGCTTTTGAGGAACTAAGTACAAGGATGCTAACTTGACGCACTGAAACTACTGTATTGCTTAAACAAACCGTTTCTGAGCTACAGCGATTTGTCTCGTTACTTATTGAATGACTGTCGTATATATTATAATATAAGGAGAGGAGTGCAAAATATATTTTTAATTAATAATAATTTTTACATTCTCTTACTGATGTCGAGAAAAAAAAATATTGCAAACCTGTTTAATTTTCTATATCGATTTCTTTTTTAGAAACTGATCTATATGTGCGTGTATGTTTGTATAATTACATTAACTAATATATTAAACAATATTCTAACATATTTGTATTTCCCACATTTCTAGAGTTGCTATTTTTACTTTATAGTTTGCTATACGATTCTATCATCTATATAATCATAATTAGAATTATTATACTTTCAGCTACAATCCTGAGTTTCATGAAAATCGGGGGATCGTAAGTGTGCATTTTTTCCACTTTGAGCTCCCATTTCAGGTGATAATAACGTCACGATCGGAGTGGGCTAAAAGCTGGGAGAAACGGGGCCGGATTGGGGGATCCTGATTTACGGATGGGTCCAAAATGGCCTGCGGAACTGGAGCCGGGATCTATGGGGTCAAACCGAAGGTACGCATTGCGAGGCCTCTCGGGGGATACTCCACAGTGTCCCAGGCTGAGATTTATGCAATAAAGTTCTGCGCTGAGGAGAACCTGCGCATGGACTCTAGAAATAGAGAGATATGCATCTTCTCGGACAGCCAGGCGGCGCTGAATGCTCTTCGGGCGTTCAGAATCATCTCCCCTTTGGTCAGGGAGTGCAGAGACTCCCTGGAGACATTAGCCCGGCACAATAAAGTGCGGCTAATATGGGTGCCCGGGCATAAGGGGATTATGGGAAATGAGATAGCCGACCAACTGGCCAGGGAGGGAGCGAATACTCCCTTCCTTGGACCGGAACCTGCTCTAGGGGTGGCCAAAAGTATGGTAAGAGCGGCTCTGAGAGATTGGACTCGGAGGGAACATAACCGATACTGGAGGCTGAGTACTGGAGCAAAACACGGCAAGACGGCTATGCCAGAGCTGTGTGATAAAAGAACCAGACACATCCTGGGGTTAAGCAGGTATCAGATTTCTCTGATAACGGGCCTGTTTACTGGGCATGGCAGGTTCAGAAAGCATCTGCACAAGGTGGGGTTGTTGGAAGCAGAGCCCTTGTGCAGGCTATGTCAGGAGGAGGAAGAGACGGCCTCTCACCTGTTGTTTGATGGTGTTGCAATCGCTAGACTGAGGTACGAGATCTTCGGCACGCTGAGACCGGAGGAAATCGTGCTCCAGGAGGGACTGGTAGGGAAGGTTCTGGACCTCATGAAGAGGGGGGCTTCCGCTACTAGGTTTTAGGGGTTGGCACAATAAGCCTCATTGGGAGGCTGCGGTGCCTGGGTCTTAGTCCCCCCCTGCAGCATTCTAATTCTAATTCTAAGTGTGCATTTTACTGAAAAATTTTTTTACAGTTTTCGGCGATTTTTCCCCATTAAAGATCTAAAGAAGATTTCAATAAATGTTTTGTTTAAAACATTTTTTCGTGAAAATTCTTGTAAGGGAGGATTTCGTGCGAGGCTAAAAGCTAGGAGGGTTTTGGAGAATGGTGTCTTTTGGTCTTATTTTTGAAAAGGGAGAGACAAAAGTGAGACAAAATTGAGAATCTCACTTGCTAGTTAGGCTAGACTAGAGTGGGAGACTCTGTACATATGCTGCTGCGCTAGCCCTGCAAGGGACCAGTCTGTAGAACAGTTTATACAACAGTTACAACGCGTCAGCAACCAACTATTATCCTTCGCTAGTCTGGCATAACTAGCGAGTGAGATTTTCAATTTTGTCTCTCCCTCTCTCTCTCTCTTCTCTCTCTGCTCTGGATCCCCTTTACACATTAGAGTACGCTTCCCTAATATTAAACGGAGCCTATCAACAATACAAAATGTAATCAAATCTTATAAGATTTAAATCTATTCCCAATATTCAAAAGTTTAAAGAAAATCGGATTAAACGGAGGTGCGATTTTACTAAACCTTTTTTTTTACTTCTTAGAGTCCCAAACGTCCCAAAAAAACGGAAGTTTTAAAAACCCACCATTGATAAAATAATTTAAGATAATTAAATAATTATTAAAATTATAGATTTGTAGAAAATTTGATAATTTTTAATTGTGCAAATTGTGTTAAGAAGAAAGTCGTGTGAGTGTTTCACACCAGAAATTTTTTTATATATATAATTGTTATGAGAAATTTATAATTTTTTTATAAAAGAAAGGTTTGTAAACACGCACACACACCACACAATCTTGATATTGTAATTATTAACATTGTAATTGATAATTTCATTTTTCACTTTTCAGCCTTACTTAGGTATGAAGGTAAAGAGAAGGGTATTTCCGGTATAAAGCCAATATCGAAAATCTGACACGATAACGATTTCCTTTTTCAAATATAATATAAAGTTAAAACATTCTTAAAATATGACCACGCTGGAAAGAGGCAATTTTATTTTTAATTTTTTTTTTTTTCCTAATAAAAGAGTAACTTTTTTTATGGCACATTTGATCTTGATAACAGACCGCCTTTTTGTGTCGTATGTCCCTGGCTATTAATGAACACCACTATTTATCTGTAGTTTGTGATTGTCAGTGACACTGAAGACTGCCAAAAAAAAAAAAAAAAAAAAAATGGCCTTCACTTGGGCTGTTGGCCATGATAATCAATAGTTTTCTTTCTTTTCTAGGCCTTCATTTTGTAAATATGTACGTATTTGTGAGAAGCTGACTTTAACACAACACATCGTTTGCGTTAATTACTCTTTCTTTATGACATCAATTAAAATTTATATAGTTACCAAATTCTTGGATTTTTAAAAAGATTATGGTGGCTGATAAACACATTTATTATCAGAAATATATTTTCCGTGTTAGCCTGCTTCTTGTTGTGGTCATCGACCAGTTTCGGGCGTTCGCCCATTATCAGGATATTTTTCTCAAAACAGTGTGATAACATACACTTGCACAGAGCATATCCAGTTGATACACTATACAAGTAAGAATAAATCTCTAAAATTTTCAGACTCTCTAATATCATTTTAGCCCACAAATGCACTAACACTATTAACAAGTTATACTGCAAAATTAAAGACCCTACTTTCAACAAATTACAATCAGTCCTCGTTTACCGGATAGACTGTAAACAATGTCCAGCTGTTTATGTTGGTCAAACTACGCAATACTTAAACAACAGAATGTACCAACGTGAATACGATTGCTGAAATAAAAATGACCAAGACAACATTACTGCACTAGTAAACATTTTAGGGAAAAAATCATAAATTTGATTTTTCTAAAACAAAAATACTAGCAAAAGAAACTAAGAAAAAGAAATAAATTAGAACTATTTATATATGAATATATATATAAATCAAAAGAAATACAATTTCTGTTAATTTTTGTAATGATACCAATAATTTGTTCGCGCTGTATAACGGCTTTTTTTTTTTTTTAAACTTGACCTTCTAGAATTCCCTTTCACCTACCCTACCCCTAAAAATTTCCACAAATCTCTTTCATTTCTTTGACTATTCAACCCAACTTTCGTTTCTGAAGATGATTTAAGACAAGACACTCGTAACTTTTAATTTTCTCTTTTTATGTTTCTGCGATGTAACAAATGTGTATGTTTAAAAATTCTTTCTCCACATTTTCAAGACTATGTAAGTTCAATATTATTTTTTGTTTTAAATTGTCTTTTGTTTTTGTTATTATTATTCTGCATTCTACAGTATTATTAATGCATTGTGGTTCCTCAATGAATTGTTTTTTAGATTAAAACCTTGATAAAGATAGGAAACTCTGTCGAAACGTTGGCATAATTGAATGTTTCTTTCTTGACCGATCCTCACCAAATTTCTTTTTTAACATAATTCATCAAAGGTCAACAAATACTTTTATATGAATAAAAACCTATAATTTTTAGTTGAAATATTTTTTATTGTTTATATATAGTGTATATAGAATATTATTTTTATGTTTTTATGGTTGCATGTATTTATTAGAATGAAAGTATTTATAGGCGAGATTGTGGATTATTTTTTGTTTTAGAGATTTTTTTATTTATGTTTTATTTTATTTATTGTTTATTTCTGTTTTAGATTATTTTTTATTTATTTATAGAGGAATGTATGATCTTTGCGAATGAGTGTAAGGGGGCCAATACCGGCCACGGGTGGCAACTTTTGCTAGTTTAGGAAGTCTTCCTGCACTATTTTAATTTTGGAAACCACTGCCTCATGGAGAGGCGGGTCTGAGCCGGGATTGGCTACCCCGGCAACCGTATGATTGTAAGTTAGAAAGATGTGTAAACAGTGTGAATATTTCTAATTTAGGAAAATTATTCAGGGGTGAATTGTTATGAATGTAAGAATAGGTATGTTTGTATTTATTTTATACGCATGAAATATCTATGTATGTATTTATTAATTGATATGAATGTGTGATATGAAGTTGTAAATGTCGGTTAACCTGGGTATCGGTAATTGTGTAAAAATAATATGTATCATAATGGCTTATGGCGAAGGCTAATGCCAAAAAATAAAAATAAAAATAAAAAAAAATCATTTTTTTTGAATGAAAGAAAGAAAATTTACTTATGCCCTGGGAATGATTTTAGGAGGGTTTTGAAGAAGTCTGACTTTTGGACTTTTGGTAAAGGGATTCAAAGCAGAGAGAGAGACAAAATTGAGAATCTCACTTGCTAGTTAGGCTAGACTAGAGTGGGGAGACTCTGTACATATACTGCTGCGCTAGCCCTGCAAGGGACCCGTCTGTAGAACAGTTTATACAACAGTTACAACGCGTCAGCAACCAAATATTACCCTTCGCTAGTCTGGCATAACTAGCGAGTGAGATTTTCAATTTTGTCTCTCTCTCTCGCTCTCCCTCTGCTCTGGATCCCTTTACACTTTAGAGTATGCTTTTCTTATATTAAACGGATCCTTTCAACAACACAAGAATATCGGATTAAACGGAGGTGCGATTTTACTAAATGCTTTTTTTACTTTTTAGATTTCCTGTATTTTATTAATAAATATAATAATAGAGTTTAATTGACCTTGATAACTTAACAATATGTAATTAATAAGATTTATTGCTTGTTTGGTTTTATAAATATCTTTCTGAGTAACAAGATTCTTAGGTTGGATTCTAAGGTTCAGGCATTCCTCTAAGTTAATAAGTTTTTAGTTCAGATTGACCCTGCTACACATATAAGATTGAATTCAGTTAAATTCAGTAAAAAATTTTAAGTTTGAATTACTTATTTTTTTTCTTTTTTTTAATGTATAATTTGTCAAATATAACTATGTTGTTGAGTATTTCACTGCAGTATTTTGTAGTATATATTTTCATTTAAAAAATCTGCCGCAGATAAAGAAACAAAATGTTTTAATTTCTTACATTTGCATTTTTTTGTTTAAACTATTACATTATTGTACTTCTAAGAATAGTAGTATAAAACTACCGGTATATATATATATCCCTCTCTTCAAGCGGAAATAATTTAATTAAAATAAAGCCTAAATACTCTCTATAATCCACTAGTAAGAATGTAGCCAATTCAAGCCATTCAAACTTAGAGGAGTTTAGGCATGGCAAACTTTTCCTAAGTGTTTACATTTTGTAATGTGTAAGCCGAATAATTACTTTATTTATTTATACTGAAGCGTTTCTAATCAACGTGTTAAAATGAAAATGAACTTTTAAAATATTAAATGAAATTGTAAAAAAAAAAAAAAATATATCGATAAAAAGTTGATATGAAGAAAACATACTCGTAGTTTCTGTGAATATAATTGATTATAGCTTTTAAGGAAGAAGAGAAAATTACATAACAGGTATAAGAAATATCAGACTACTTTTGTATTTATACTGCCTTCTCGGATGTCAGAGCTGAGTGTAAAATTAAAATCAAGGAAGCCTATAGTTCCTTCTGCAAACGATCTGGCCATTTACTTCAAGTTAATTGCAAGGCATTTTGGAAATTTATTAAAAATAAGAACAAAGGTGTTCTACTACCGTTCGTCCTTGCTTTTAAGGGTTCTCCGATAGACAACCAGAGATTGCTGTCTGACAAATTTGCCGATTTCTTTCAGTCAGTATTTACAATAAATTCTAACATCAGTTGCAATGAACCACAATTCTTTTCTTCTACCTCTATGCTCTCTTGCATCCATGTTTCTGAAAGAGAAGTTGTTGAGAAGATTGTAGCACTGAAACTTACCTCTAATCCTGGACCTGATGGTTTTCCTGCAAAAAATTTTTTGGAGTGTGCTCCGTCGCTAGTAGTGCCTATTACATTGTTGTTTAACCTTTCCCTTGCATCTGGTGTTTTTCCTACTCTTTGGAAGGAGGTTTATTCGGTTCCTATACGTTCCTATACCTAAGGTAAATAACCCTCAGAATATTGAAGATTACAGACCAATTTCTATTATGAACGTACTGGCCAAGCTTTTTGAAATTATACTGTTGGAGCACTTAAGTATATTTAGAGTTATTTCAACGAAACAGCATGGTTTTTAAGTCAACGCTCTACGGTTACAAACTTGGCTTCATTTCTTCATTTTATAGCAGGTGAACTTAATAATGGTTTGGAGGTTGATGTGATTTATACTGATTTTAAAAAGGCTTTTGACCGTATGCCTCACTCCTTGTTAGTAGAGAAACTGAAGTTGCTAGGCTTGTGTGGTCCTATGCTGAAGTGGTTTGAAGATTACCTTCGGGACAAAAAATGCCGGGTAAGGTGGCACTCGGAGGTATCACGTTGGTTCGATGCTGTATCTGTGTACCTCAAGGAACATAGCTTGGACCGTGGCTCTTCCTAATTTTTATTAACGACCTACTACTAAGGATCTCGGACGTTGAGATACTTGCATTTGCGGATGACTTGAAGTTTTTCCATAAAGTTGCTTCTCAGTCGGACTGCATTATAATTCAAGATACCCTCTGCATTGTTTCTGACTGGTGCTGCAGTAATGGCATGGAGCTTAATGTTAAAAAATGCCAAGTCATTTCTTTTTATCGCAAAAAGAGTTTTATATC
The DNA here is from genome assembly GCA_011037195.1 of Triatoma infestans. NCBI lineage: Eukaryota > Metazoa > Arthropoda > Insecta > Hemiptera > Reduviidae > Triatoma > Triatoma infestans. The sequence continues at coordinate 131,718 of JAAEAF010003620.1, read as the reverse complement.
GTATCAGTACCTCATTGATGGCAAACCATTGGAGAGGACTCGTAACGTGAAGGATTTAGGAGTTACTCTGAGTCATGACCTCTCTTTCACGAATCAGTTTGAATATGTATGTAGGAAAGCATCGAGAGCGCTGGGTTTTGTAATAAGGCACACTCGTGATCTTAGAGATTCCAAAGCGGTGCTAACTGTGTATAATGCATATGTTAGAAGCCTTCTTGAGTATGCGTCGTTGATTTGGTGTCCTTACACTAAGAAGGATATAGCTAGACTTGAAGCTATACAAACCCGTTTTATCAGGACTTTTAACAAAAGGTTATCCAGCGGTGCTACTCATTTCTGCTCTCTAGAGTCTAGAAGATGTAATGCTGGTCTTCTTAAAGAAGCTCTTGAGTGGTGAAATTGATTGCATGGCGCTACTTGCGGCCATTCCTTTTCATGTTCCAACTCGCTGCTTGCGCAGTACTTCGTATTTCGTGGTGCCTGTCGTTAAGACTAATGCGCTGTTCAACGCTGACATCATTTGTAGATTATGCAGGTCATGGAATGAGTATATTCCTAGTGATGTGGATTTCCAAATGGCGTCTGGACTTTTCAAGAAACATTTTTTTCACTACTTGAAGTTTTACTGTTAAATTTACATGTCTTACTTTACTGTTAGCATATTTATGTATCACTTGTTTTGAATTCAATCATAAGGCTTATGCCGTTTGTTAATAATAAAAACAAAATAAATATATAAATAGTACAATAATTTTAAAATTGATAAATTTGTTTCAAATTTATAATTTTTTCCAACCAACTTATCATTTGATTTTTACCGATGGGTCCAAAAGTGCAAACAGTATAGGAGTTCCGATCCTTGACTTAGCTTTAAACGAGACAAAGCAATTCAAGTTACCCCAAATTCATATCAAATTCTACTGCAGAATTAAAAGCAATAATTATTGAAACTGTTGAATACATTGAGAATCTACCCAATAAAACAAATACGCCATATTAACAGATTGTAGAAGGGTATTTGAAGTTCTGGCAAATGTAAATTACCAAAAACACACACACACATCTTGTCCTAGTACTGGTGTTGAAAAAACGATGTTGGAAATTTAATGAAGCAAATAAGCAGATAAAATTTATACTGGTTAGAGATCATGCAAGCATTCACGAGTATAAAAAAAATCCACATTTCAGCTGCCATAACATAAAAAAAGTGTTTGTTAGGGGTATATGTTTTCTCTAACACCACTGGCTGGAGTTATCTGAACATGTTTAAATTGTAATATTGAAGTCAGCACTTAGAACAACTCCAATAACATTTCAAATATAATGTCACCGATTTCTCATATTTTTTCTTTTTTTTAAATTACTTTCTCGTAAAAAATATTTCCAAAATTAAATTTATAGGTTATATTGTACAGTTAGTATTCCAAGTTCGAAAGAAAATTATTCTAGCAGTTGTCGTGAAAAATATACTCAACCCCTACCCCTAAAAAAAAATCGGAAATCCGAAATGTTTATTTTATTTTAATTCATTAGTTGTTTTATTATTATTATTATTATTATTTATTTATTTATTTATTTATTTTTATATTTTTTATTTAATATATATTTTCAATGTATGCTACACTACTAAGTTGAAAATGTAATTTATCTATTTTCAATTCAAAGAATAGAGAATGATTTTCCTAATCTGTTGCATTTTCCTGGAGATATTTTAAAACTTTAATTACTTCCACTTACTCCAGTTAAGAGAAAGTTTACGATTGTGTCAAATTTACGAAAATGCCTTTTCAGGGCAAAAATTGATTTTATGTCTCTTCGATAAAAATGATGTCTGTTTGTGCAAGGGGGTGTTCATGTTTTGGAACAAAATATCTAAACCAGATGGAAGCTCAAATTTGATAAATACACAATTTTAAGTACTTCAGTGCATATGAAAGTTTCGGCTGGAATTTTGGTGGTTGATATTATTATAATATGTAGGATACTTTAAATGGGATTTCTAAAGTTTCATCTTTGAAGAAAATCGGTTAATTGAAAATGCTAATTTACAGATTAGTTTTCTGTGATTTTTTGGAATTATCACAAAAACGGCTCTAATGATTTTCTGTATGCTTGGTGTGCTAACTGTAGATATATGATCCTATAACATTCATTTCTAAATTTTTTCAGAAAATAAAAGCTATTAAACTGAATTCATTTTGGAGCTAAAACTTAAAAAAAAAAAGAAACTTCAATGAGATGTTTATACGGCAATGGCCAGAGGAGTTTTTTTAAGAAAAAAAAATCCTTTGTTGCTCTACTTTTCCGGTACCATTGGTGCCCTTCATCAGGAGCTGTTTAGGATAGGAGAGGAATGTACGTTGAGAACGTTGAGATTGAAAACTAAAGAGTACCTGAAGAAGGGCACCAATAGCACACGAAATGTAGAGCATCAAAGAATATTTTTTTCTTTAAAAACTGCTCCTGGCCATTGCCTTATAAACATCTCATTATAATTTTAATGCCTTACGATATGAAAATCATTTTAAAAACATTAAATTGCAAAAGCATTATGTCTAGGCTGGGTAGTAATTACATCACATGACATAATATGTAGCCCCACAATCACTATCTTATCATAAAACTAATGTATTTAATATACTGCCTCTCCAATATCTATATCTCGTAATTGTGGGCAACTACATGTTTCATTTCTGGTATGCAGGCTGAGTAGAAGATGAATGGGGAGGTGGAGGAGGATTTAAGAAAGCTCAAGGTCAGGAGATGGGGATCGAAGGTAATGGACAGGAGTGAGTGGAAGAAAATTACGAAGGAAACCAGGGCTCTTTAAGGGTTGTAGTGCTAAATATAAAAACATGTTTCCTTTCTAGCCCGCAAGGGGTATATGTTGCATGCAGTTACTTGGGGAATAGCGACCCCAAGGGTACCACAGCTCAGTACTCCCAAGCACTTCGTCAGAACCGTACACAACACACTTAACCTACATACACTCTACACTTTACAGACAAGGACAAACACAGTACACAAACTAGCGTCTCCGTCCCTAGTTAATTGGCGTAAGCCAAGGGTGAAGGAAGGTATTAGCTCAGTGGCAGTGCGTGGGACTAGCAACGCGGAGGTCCTGGATTCGAATGCTGCCCTTAAATTTTTTTTCTTCCTAGGACCCTCTACAATTCAGTGTAAGCTGATGAGCAATGTTGTCTGCAGTTGCTAGAGAACGCTGCTTGGAGGTCGGCTGTGCATTGGAGGAAGCTCCGGGGGGGGGGCACAATAGATCTTTCAGGTCGCATTGCGATAATCCCTTACAACAATCTACAATCTATATGTTTTCCAAAACATTTCCGGTCAAAAGATGCCGCCATGCTGGATAACATCAATCTAGGATTTTTTTATCCATCGTATTCCATCCGTTTCTTTTCCATTACTTCAGACAGAATGCAGATTCTCATACACTTTCAGTGAATCCAATTTTATTCATTCACTTATTGTTATCAAGTTAATATTGAGTGTTAATTTCATTTTTAAAAATTTCTGGTTGATTGTTTTGATTCGATATAAATGCCGCTATGTTGAATTCTATACTTTTATATTTTAAGGAAGTTCAAAAATATAAATTCTTGATCAGGAAATTTCTGGATGTCATACTTGCAAACTCGTAGAAATTATTTCCATTATTCCTAGTAGGAAACATTGTTTCAAAACTGGTAAAACAATATTATTTTTTAATGATCACCGATGTGTAATTGTTCATCGCATAATATAAACTTCATAGTTTTATTTTTTTTAGTGAATAATTTAAATCAATTCTCTCGTATCCCCTCCCCATTTTATTATCAACTGAAATAATAAATGAGAAAGTTTTTGTCAAGTGAATTATGATTGACAGCTGAGATAAATCACTTGTCGTTTATCGTATTTTTAGTGGCTGTCCTCCGGACCATGCCGACAATTTGTTAATAAAATAAACAACTATTGTGTACTCTCTTATTCCACACTTACCATAGTTATTATGGTTATATTTCCTTCCTAATTTGGATTTTTTAATAAATTTTACTTGCTCAATATATTATGTAAAGCTAAGAAAAAATCCATACAAAAACGAAGGAAACTCATTTTAACTTGAGAAATACGCGACATTTCATTTCCCTCCATTTCCTTCCATTTTTGAAAAAAAAAATTCGCCAAAAATATATACATAAAATAAGTGCTTTTCATGAAAATGTTCAAGCATTGAAAACATTTTATGGTTTTTGAGGCTATATCATAGAAACATTTTTATTGGTGAAAGTTATTTGTTTGTAATAATAACAGTTTGAATTCCAATTTGTTTATAATACCGATAAAAATATTACCTTCCTCCCTCCTCAAAAAAAGATTAAATAATAATAATTAATTAAAAAAAAAAGCGGCCTCTACACGGTGAATAATGTGACAATATTTTACCGTATTGACAATCATATTGACCGCGTAAGGTGAAAGAATTGTATTGACGGTCGGACAAGAGTATTGATGAAATCCGGATTTTCTGATTTTCGGGTATCAATACTGAAAATTGAAAGGGATATTGACAATATTGACCGTGTAGGGGGCGGCGCCAATATTTCCATCAATACTCAGTTCAGTAGTTTTATACAACGTTGAAACTAAACTCAACAACAGTGATACAATAACTTACAAAGGTACTTTGGAAAGATTTGTGTATTAAAATAAAACTTCAATCATACATTTTTTTTCAAGTAATTTTTTCAAAGTCTTGTAGGACATATATAAAGGTTTCTGTAATGAATAGCAATGTCAAAGTGGTTCCAGCCAGCTGCTATCTTCACAAAGGATGGCAGGAATAAAAGATAATTTATAACTAGTGACCTAGCCGGCCGCTGTCTTCAATACAAGGCCGCGGCCAAACAAACAAAACCAAGGGTCAATACTTTACATCAAAACAAGCACCGATAAAGTTGGCCACTGACCTAAATCACTAGTCACCGAACTAACCAAGGTCGCACAAGGTCGCACACTAGGACAGATGTCTTGGTGTGAGTGTTGCTAACACTAATATAAACTTCGCTCCATTGGAAGAGGGGATCATTATATACCCGTACGTCATTAGATCATTATATACTAGTACATCATTATACGAGCAGCAGTTCCGCGTCCTTATACAGGTTTTACTTATACTTATTTTCATAATTGTGCATCTTAGTTTATTTATTTTAATCATCTTAAATTAATTGTTATTTTAACTTTAAATTATCTAAGTATTTCATGTTAATAGATACCATTTCTCACATTTAAAATACTGTAAAAATATAGTCTATTTTTATAAATTCAGTGTAGTAATTCGAGCTCTAACTTCCAAAAATCTCTAAACTAACTTCCGCCCTCTTCCAAGACATCTACTACATACCATAGGAATCACAATAAACGATTCCACTACATTTCACAGGTTTCTATTACAGCATTGCTATAGTTGTTGGGGATATATGATTGAAAACATATAAGTCTTCAAAATTTCTTCCTGTGGTCAAGTACCTCAGGATTAAGGCTAATCTTTCCCTGACACTTATAATTTCTCTCATGTTTCTGTCCTGTCTTTTCAAAAATGATTCAACCATCTGTAACAGTTTGTTAAAGGTAGGTTCATCCATTCGAAAGTAGTTCTTGAAATCTTCAACATCGCAAAGGCTGATTTCTTTCAAAAGTACTAAATGAGAATATTCATCTCTCTCTTCTTCAACCATTCTTTCATCCAGTGTTTGCGTTTCACTTGACGAGTAATGGCCAAGCGCCAAAATAATAGCTATGCAAGCTTTTGTACTATTATTCATATTTTGGAAGGGAAAATAAACAGCAAATAACCGAGAAAAACCAGTAGATTCAGTCCCCTAGTGGCAGAAGTAGTAAGTACTGAGGAAGAGTATTGGACAATAATATTGATCGTGTAAGTTAGTGAAATATTTGAGAGTGATTAGCACGAGGATTGATGGTTGTATTGTCAATACTGATATTGTCAATATTATTTACCCGTGTAGGGGCCGCTAAACAAATATGATTTTAGACAATAATGTTAAAGTAACTGGTTCGGCTGTCTCCGTAAACGTTCGACACTCATTCGGGATTTGAAATGTTCCATTTACCCCAAATTTATAAAATAAAACTATTGTAACGTTACGTTACATTCAGATTACTACCCTCCTATTAAACAATTACAAGGTTAAAAAAACAATCTGTTGTGAAACACTCACACGACCTTCTCTTACTGCGAAATGGCAAATAATCTTCACATTTACAATTCTAATTAGTGTTTAAAAACAGTCGGCATTTTTAAGGAGGAAATAACAAAAACTAAAAAACTTATTCAGTAAAATGGAAATTTTAGCAACTTACATTATTCTAATTAATATTATTTAGTTGATAGAATTGTATATAGCAGATTAGTAGTATAGAAATGGCAGTTCTGGAACACCTTTTTTGAGGAGGAGCCTTTCTTTTGCTCCTCCCGGCCATTTTTTGCTCCTCCCGACCTTTTTTGCTTCTCCTCAAAAAAGGTGTGCCAGAATCGCCATTTCTATACTACTCATATTGTTGAACTTAAACAGCACATTAGAAAAAAACAACCTCACCCTTCGCCAAATAAAATGTTTCAAATAAAAGTTGTAACTCATTTTACGTGTAGTTAATACTTAAATTTTTAAAGAAAAACTTTGGAGCCATTTTAGAGAAAATAACAGAATCCTAAAAACTACTTTCAGTAAAGCGCACTTCCGGTCATTGAATTTTTTTTCAAACTCTGGATTTCGACAACATATTTAATTCTGATTAATATTATTTAGATAATAGAACTGTGTAATAACTGAAAGAGGCACTTCCACTCTTCCCCTAAAGGTACCCTTAAATGAATTTTTCTGGAGAAATGTTTCAAATAAAAGTCATCGCTGTTTCTATGTGTAGTTGATATGTTAGATTTTAAAAAAAAATCTTTGGAGCCGTTTTTGAGAAAATCACAAAAACAATAAAATAAAAATAAAAAAAAACCTTCTGTAAAGTGGCACTTCCGGTTGATGGATTTTGCCCGAAATCTACGTGTCTGATGCGGAAGTAGTATCTAAACGGAATACCAAGTTTGAACTATCTGGAAATTTTCATTTTTGTTATATTCTGGTCACTCACACACAGACATACGGACTATTTTCTAAAAATCACTTATTTGGAATCAGGGGACCTCAAAACGTGTATTTCCGTTGAAAACGCAATTTCAAAAATCTGACACGATCGCCTTTACTTCCTTTTAGCTCCTCTAACAGCAGTTATAGAAAGTAAAAATAATTGAATAATATGATACTTTACGGATGACCAATTTTTGCTAAAATCTTATTGTCGGGTCCCTTGGCAGTACTTAAACGAAATATTGTTTGAATTTTCTACGACTTTCCGATTTTGAGATAAACTAAATACAAAAAAGACACCAATAAAAAAAAAAAATCAGTTTTTCAAACCTAGTGGACCTCAAGACATGTATTGCCGGTGAAAATTCGATAATATCGTAATAATTCTTATCAGCAGTAAGAGAAAATAGAAATAAAACACTCGCAATTCACTTAAAAGAAACAATTTAAAAGCTTTATTTAATATAACATTGATGTAAATAGACTTTTAAACTCTCTCCGTGTGGAAAACCTCTCCTTTCAACAAATTTACACAATAACTTGGTCCCTCACACCAATCCCTTTATTTACAGTGTTAATTCTCCCGCTCCTAGTGTTTTCACAAAATTTAACTGCTACCTAAGGATCAGATTTTCTAATCTAAGTGAACTAGTCTTACAATCGTCTTTTGTTACGGTAATAGCTAAATGGTATAGTTGCCAGTTAATTTAATAAGGCAAAATTGATGGTGAACGATGAAGTTGAAAATAATATTAATTGTAGTTAGATTCGCAGAGCTGAAAAGCATTAGAGATAATTTCCTGCTTCATTTTGTGGTCTTCGAACGGTTTCGGGCTTTCGCCCATCACCAGAATGTTTTGTTAAAACAGTACAGACTTGCACAGAGCAATATCAGTTTATACGCTGTTTTGGAAGTGCTTTGTTAAAGCCTAACTAAGGTTAGAGGGAGGGTTGTCCATATCTGAATAACGCCACATGTTGTGTTTTACACTTTTAAATGGCTTTGAATTCATTGTTTTTTTTAAAAAATGGAAACATCAAACAAGTGGAGATATATAACTTAAATTACATTTTTGGAGAAAAATTGCATTAATAATTAATTAACCATACTATCTTATTATGCCATAATTGGTATTCATTGATTATAGGAGTAATATTAATCACGAAAGACCACTGTGTCATTGTTGACTACTGTGGAATAATCCATTTATATAAAAATTCAGCATCCGTATGTTTGTGGCAGCAAAACTCGAAAAGTAGTCGATGGATTGACTTGAAATTTTTACACAACGTTGCATTTCTATATAAGAGTGTTCATATATACTTTACTCCGAAGTTCCCACGGAAACGGGAAATTCCGAGAGTTTCGCGAGGTTGGCAGAAATAGAAGACTAAGACGCGTTTCGATGGTGGCGCGCTCTCTGAACCTCTTTCTCAACTACTTATAAGTACCTATATTCCGAAGTTCCCACGGAAACTGGAAATTCCGAGCTAAAATCCGTTAAACGTCCATATTGCGTTAGCACTTGCTTTTCAGGTATTGCTGCTAGTTGATGGAAGGAGGTAGAACAGCGCATTCAGCTCTTAAACTGTCACTAAACATGCACTTCACAGAAAATCCAACATGTATCATTTCTAAAACATCAGGAATGGGAAAGGTTCTTCGGGCGTGCAAAATCATTGTATGGGATGAGTTACAATGGCTCACAAGAAGACACTGGAAGCATAAACCATACATTGAAAGACTTGCGGAATAATAGGTTCCATTTGGTGGAGCATTGGTGTTACTATCCGGTGACTTCAGGTAAACGCTTCCAGCACCAGCTCAACACCAGCTGATCAATTGCATGCCTGCTTGAAATATTCAACTCTTTGGAGCACAGTCAAAAAAATTCATTTAACAACGAGTATGAGAGTTCAACTTCAACACGATCCAACAGCTGCCAGATTTTCAAGCAATTACTTGAACTCGGTAACGGCACTGCTCCTACAAATCCAGAAATAGGAAAAACCACCTTCCATCTAATTTCTGCAACATTGTACATTCAAAAGAAGAATTAGTAGACAAGGTATTCCAAAGCATTGAAACAAATTATCAAAATCACGCATGGTTAAGCGGAAAAGCCATTCTAGCGGCTAAAAATGTCGACATACTCGATATGAACAACATCATTCTAATCGCTAATTCAAACAGTGACATACAAATCCATTGACTCCGTGAGGGATCAAAGTGAAGTAGTGAATTTTCCAATGGAATTTCTTAATTTACTCGATATTCCCGGATTGCCGCCTCGCATTCTAAATTTGAAAATTGGAGTGCCAATTATATTACTCCGAAACATTAATCAGTCAAAGTTATGCAATGGTACACGATTAGTAGTTAAAAAATTGATAAATAATCTAATTGAAGCAATAATTCTCATTGGATCTCATAGAGGTGAAGACGTACTACTTGAGCGAATACCACTCATTCCGACAGATATTCGGCGTTCGAGTTCAAACGACTTCAATTTCCAATACGCCTTGCGTTCGCTATGATCATCAATAAAGCGCAAAGACAAACTCTGCAATGTGCGGTTTGAATTTAGAAAACGAATGCTTCTCTCATGGGCAATTATATGTCGCATGCTCCAGAGTCGGTAAACCATCTGATCATAAAGTTTATGATCAGATCTTTAAAAGTTTATGCAGAAAACGGACAAACAATAAATGTAGTCCATTCACTAGCTTTACAGTAAAAAAAGACTTTCAGTTAAAAACATTTTTTCTTCTTTCCTTTCAGTCCACAGCAACGCAAAGTAGGGTATTAAAATGAATGATGTGTTTTCTTGCTGAATCTATGTTAACTGTAATACTTCTGTTTACTTTCCTAAAAATGACACTGACCCACAGCGAAGTGTGGCCGGGTTAGCTAGTTAATAATAAAAATGAAGGGGCGGGTGTTGGTGTAGTGGTTATGAGCACGGACTTGTAAGTGGGAGGACCCCAGTTCGAGTCCAGCGTATAACTGCTAAATTTTATATTTGTTTAAAAAATGTTAATAGTAAAGTAGGTGCTTCCGCCCCCGTCCGCGACACCTAATTTGGAAGTTGGACGTTAAGCCCGCCTGAAAAAATAGGCATTACTTTACTTTTAATAAAAATGAAGTGAATGATCATAAGATAGTCCAAATAAATAAATATATTGCTCTACAGTTAATATATTTATATATTAATATATTTATTTATTTATATATTTTTCCAGAAATATAGCTTAATACTGCATTATCTATCAGGTAACATTGAAGTTAGATTTACATTTCCAATGAAAATTTTGCTGAGGAGGCTGTTTGAAGACGCTGATTAGTAAAATTCCACCTGGAGAAAATCGGATTATGTGTAAGACCAATAATCTTTGAATAAATTTGAGAAAAATATTTCTCAATAGAATATTTGTGCGGCAGGTATTTCCATAATTTTGTGAAATATAAACAATTTTAGAAATAAAAACACTTTGGATAGAAATGATTTAAGACTAAAGTTAAAACGAAGAAATTCAAGGAAAAGAATATTTGGAATACTCTGATTATTACTGCATAAAAAAAACAAAAATTAAATCTAGAAATATCAGAGATATTTTTCGTGACAGTCAGCTTCTTTTTGTGATCATCGATCGGTTTCGAGCGTTCGCCTATCATCAGGATGCTTAAAACTAGTCGATGACCACAAAAAGGAGCAGGCTATCACGGAAAATATCTCTACGGAACGAACCACAACAAATCTAGAAACGTCAAGCTAATTTGATTGCGGTAGGCTATTAAGAAACACGACAAAAACTTTAAAGTTATATATATTTATATATAATAATTAAATTTAATATAATACGCGATAATTCGTAAATTTCTGTTTCTCATATTAATAAAACAAATGAACAAATAAAAAAATAAAAAATAAAAATATTACATAGTCACCATTATTAGCTCTCTTGTTTTTTTTAAACACCACAAAAAAAAGTGTGACGTATACGTATACCAGGAGCGCCCGTGCTTTTGTTTATCTGTTTGCATCGTGTTTATATCATTTTCTAGTTGTTTATCTGACAAATAGTCGGAAATAAATTTAGTTTGCTAATTTACAACTGTTTTGATTAGTGTCAAATGTATCACAAACAAGCCAACTACATTAATTAAATTTTTTCAGTCAATTTAGGTTTTGTGGTTATATATACCATCATCATCAAGCATTTGGTGACATTTTTCTATTTGGTATTTTATTTTATCGATTAAATTTAAAAATATTTTTCGATTTAAATATTGTTTTATTTTATTTTTTTTTTAATATCCAATTTTTCTAACGTATAGCAATCTTTAATCAATTAAGTTTAATTATTTTATTAATTCATTAATTATATTTAATAGGAAGTTAACATAGTGAAATTTAAATTACACACATCGTACTGCCTGCGAAGATAGTTCAGAATAAATTCGACCTAGGCTCTCTCCTGGTTTTAATGGAAACCAGAAAAATAAGGAAATAAGGAATTAAACAGGATTTTTAAGGGGCGTCAACATGTATGGTCATTGGCGCCCGGAGCCTTCTCAGGTGTTCTCTTGTTATAGACAGTGTTCTCTTGTTATAGACAACACTGTCCATCACTGTCATGTGCGTTGTAAAGGCTACTAGAAAGAAATAATCTAAGGCCAGTACAGCTGGGCTTGAACCCGGGTAACAGGATATAAACCATCGTCATTCAAACAGGTGAAATGGTTTTGGTGATGTTGTGTTGAATGTTTGTAGTAGCACGAGCGGTTTAGTAAAAGGACTTGTATGTATGTTTGAGATAGAAGTATTAGTAATAATCAAGAGAGTACCATTTTTTTTTAAATAAATATATTATTCTCCAAGCAAATTTAAGTATTTTACAATATCACAACTATATCTTAATAAATCAGATGTTTATCTAGAATAGAGGCAAATCACTATTACTGGCACTGAGTTTTAGAGAGCGATTCCTGTATCAAGTGTTCTGGCCTTGGAAGCAGAATGCAGACTGTCTGAAGGAATGCCCTCTCTAGCGGGGGATTGATTCTCTTTCACAAAAGAATTGGCCTAACGGGTCCTTATACCTTTGTTTCCCTAATAGCAATGACCCCAAATTACAGTATCTGACTCTTTTCACTGCACTAAGATACATTTAAAATTATTATTATTATAGTTCGGGTGTCTAATGGCGCGGGACCTAAGCCTATTTGGCTCTTATCCCCCCGATACCCCCCCGATTCCGCGCCGTAACCCCTAATTTAACTCCCCCGGTAACCTGCCGGTTAATCTGCAATATCCCAAGATATCCCTAAACTCCAACTCGCCCAGGCAATCCTGCGAGAGTGGTGTCCTCCCAAATATACGAAACCTAGTTCCAGCGAAACGGGGACACTGACATAAGTAGTGATACACCATTTCCCAAACTCCGTCATCACTGTTCTGACAAATGGGACTCCGCGTCCTCCCAATGTTAAACAAGTGACTGGACACCCAAGTGTGTCCAGTCACTATCCCTACCAAGGTTCTCAAACCCATCCTACTAAGAGACAGGATACTCCGAAAGTCCCTGCTTGCTTGCCTTTATAAATCTTTTACCTTGGAGGCACCCCTGCGTGACCCCCACCGTTTCTCCAAAGCTCTCGTCTCAAAAAAAAAAAATCGTAATTCTCGTTGATTCAACTTTCTTCAAATGGAAAAATTAAGAGGGCTGGTTTCCACCCAGAAACATCAAAAAAATCCAATTCTCTTCGAAATATACTTCAAATAAAAGTAAAAGGCATTTATATGTGTAGGGTGGTAATCTTATCTAAGTTAAGTGAATTAAGTAAAAAAAAAAAAAAGAAAAAAAAAGAATGTAATGCCTAATTCCTTAGCTCTGGAATTAGGTGCTGTAGACGGGGTCGGAAACATGAGACTTTATTTCTATCATTTCCTAGCGAATATAACTTTAATAGTTTATAAACTAAAGCTCACATAACTACTACAATAAACCCCGCCTCTTTCTTTTAAGTTTTAAAGAAAACCTTCTTACAGTGTATGAAACAATATTGTATGGAGTAATAAAACTGTAAACATTAACTAATTAATTATAAAATTTATTAATTGCAATGATTGTCTTAATTAAATTAGATATGCCACTGAAAAAAATATATATATACTAATCATTCTAATTACTATTAACGAATACGTACACCTAACTGAATGCTTCATTCAATTAATAAACGACTAAAGTCACAAAAATATTTGTGTTAAGCATTAATCATTTTTGTTGCCTAATCAAATATTGACAGAATGGTTGCTAGTTCGTAATGCTTAGTAAATATTTGCACGGATTGTATAACATTTTTTTTTTTTTTGCAACAGCTATTAAAAGCAATGAATGAAGGGATATGTTAGGAATATAAGGGAAGTGAACAATAAATGCTTTTCAAATCAAAAGGGGGCAGGTTTACTAAAAAAAAAAAAAAGATGGTTAAGTTAATTTTTTAACATAGTAAAATATGTTTTTTATTTTAACATTTAATTTAATGTTTTATTTAAATTACAAAAAAAAATCTAGTGTGAAATAATCACACAACTTTCACTTACTCCAGTTTTCAAAATTGTAATTGACAAATTTTATAGTTAATATAAAACAAATTTAATGAAATATGTTGGAGTTTGTCGAATACTGAAAAAAATGTACAGTAAAAGTGCACTTCCGGTTTACTAATTTTTCTTGAAACGAAGAATTTTGGCCATTTATTTATTTATTTTTTTTAATTTTGTTTGCATGGTAGAATATTGTACAATCAACTATGATACTACTTTAGAGAAATACATAACCTCACCTTTCCCCCCAGAAGTGTCCTTAAATGAATATTCCCGGTGAAATGTTTCATATAAAATTTGTAGCTTTTTGTATATGTAGTTGATATACCAAGTTTAAAGAAAATCGTCCGAGGCATTTTTGAGAAAATAGCAAAAAAAAAAAAAAAACTAGCAAAGTGGTATTTTCGGTTGAGGAATTTTGACAGATAACGTACTGTCAGATCCCATGGTGATAGCTAAACGGAATATCAAGTTTCAACTTTCTACGGTTTTCCGTTTTTGAGCTATGCTGTTTATATACATACACACATATACACATACACACACACACACACACACACATAAACATAGACCATTTGCTAAAAACAACTTTTTTTTTGACTCAGGGAACCTCAAAACGGATACTTCCGGTGAATACTCGATATCGAAAATTTGACACGATTACAATACTTCCTCTTACTAAGGAGTAAGAGAAAGTAAAATGTTAAACAATATTTAGTTTTAATTTCTTAAAATTATTAATATTATTATCACATTCAAATTTGCATAACTAGTTTTGGGACTAATATGAGATTAACCTATGATTTTTATTTAAATCGCTTCAACATCTACTGGTCATAGACACTCGGAACATTCTCAGTGCATTGGCGGCCACCGGACAATATTTATTATTACAGAATACTGTATTAAATCACCGGAGTGTGAGCTGTAGAGTTTCTAGGAAAAAGAAGTCTAAGTGTAGCCAATGGAATTGAAAAAGGGAACATCGCTGGGTGTCCAGCGCGCTGCCATTGAACTAATCCTTTGCGTGACAATTATTACTATTGTAACGGCAAGGGAGAGAACACAAGCCCGACCGAGAGAAAACAAACTCTCTCTGACTTAAGCAGGCTAGAGTGGGGAGAACCTGTATATAAGCCAGTGAAAGATATACATCTAGCTATCTATAGCGGCCTCTACACGATCAATAATATTGACAATACTTTAGAGTATTGACAATAATATTGATCGTGTAAGGTGAAAAAAATGTATTGATGGTCGGTATTGACAAGAGTATTGATGAAATTCAGATTTTCTATCAATACTGAGAATTGGAGGGGATATCGACAATATTATTGGTGTAGGGGCGGCGCCAATATTTCCATACTCAGTTGAATAGTTTTATCGAACGTTGAAACTAACCTGTACAAAACAAAAGCGATACTATTATAATAGGTTAAAGGATTCTATGTAATGAACATCTCCTATAATATATTAAAGTTGACACCCTAATTAATTTAAAATTTCCATTTTAAGAAAACATTCAGTTTGAACTCTGACAATTGCACTATTAGAAAAATCTTATGAATGTTTCGCAGTTAATTTAACTTTTTGTTTAAATCGCTTCAACATCTACTGGTCATAGACACTCGGAACATTCTCAGTGCATTGGCGGCCACCGGATAATATTTATTATTACAGAATACTGTATTAAATCACCGGAGTGATTCAATAGAAAATAGGCTTCTAACTTTCCTTCCGAATGGTAGGCATATTAAATCACTACATGTGTACATGAAAAGTCAATCAAACAATTTTCCTTGTTTATGCCTGTTTTTGGTGGAAAGTTAGATAAAGATTTAGTATTTTGCCTTCTAAGGTGTTAATAAAAAATAAATGTATCTAAAAATTACCAGTATTATTATATTTTATTAAATATATCATTAGGATAATGTTTATTTTCGATGTTTTATAAAGGAATTATAATTAAAAGTGAAAGATAATGGAAGTAACTTAAATAAGAAACATTAGAGCTGTCCCCCTTGAGTTTTCTATACAATATTAACTAAAGTGTGCAGCAGGGTAAAGAGCTAACTATAACCTTGGGCCAAAATAATGGCTACGCAAGCTTTTGTACGATTATTTATTTTTAAAGATAAAAAAAAAACAACAAAATGACGAGCATAAACACGTAAATACACTCTCCTAGTGGCAGAAATAGTAAGTAATGAGCACAGTTATTGACAAAAGTATTGACAATAATATTGATCGTGTAAGGTAATGAAATATTGATAGTGGTTAGCATGAATATTGATGGAAATATTGTCAATACTGATATTGACAATATTATTGACCGTGTAGAGGCCGCTTATCAGATTCAACCATATACATATCATCGTGTCATATATCTAATCCCACCCTTTATTCTATAAAATCATT